>JADRCD010185081.1:0-16877 GCA_019843815.1 Montemys delectorum | reverse complement strand
GTACAGATGGCCGTGAGCCATCATGTGTGTGGCTGCTGGGAACTGAACTCAGGACCTTTGCTTGCTCAGGCCCCTCTCGCTCTGGCCCCTCTCCCTCCACTCCGGCCCCGCTCCACTGTAGCTGTCTTCAGACACTCCAGAAGAGGGCGTCAGATCTCATTACAGGTGGTTGTGAGCCACCATGTGGTTGCTGGGATCTGAACTCAGGACCTTCGGAAGAGCAGTCAGTGCTCTCACCCGCTGAGCCATCTCGCCAACCCCCCAGCACTCTTCTTAATGGCACAGGAGAAATGGGGGAGGAGAACCTAGTGACTGACTACACATTCCCCACGCCTGAGACGAGGCTTTCCACCAAAGCATGAGCAAGGTGCTACATCTCTCTGCATTAGTTTACCCAGTTGTGTCTCAGAGACGATGATGGGTGGTCCCCACCTTCTAGAAAAGTGAAGGGCAAAGGTGCCAGGTGGGTAAAGTTATTGTATTTTGTTTTGTTGAGACAGGGTTTCTATATTAGCCTTGGTTGTGAACTCAGGGATCCACATGTCTCCTCGTTCCAAGTGCTGGGATTAGAGGCATGCGCCACCACACCCGACTATGGGTAAAGTTCTCAAAACATTGCCTCCCACAAAGTAAGGTCATGGTAGACCGCCCGGCAGCAATGTGATGGTGCTGCTGTCTGACTCTAAACTGCCTGGCCCACAGCAGTCATCTACATGGTAGAAGCAGGCATGTCTACCATTCCCATTTTATTTATTTTTACGTTTTATTTACTTGGTGTGTGTGTGTGTGTGTGTGTGTGTGTGTGTTTTACCTGCATGTATGTATATACACCTTGAGAGTGCTGTCGGATGGTTGTAAGTTACCCTGTGGGTGCTGGGAACTGAACCTGGGTCCTCTGCAAAAACAGTAAGTGCTCATAACCACTGAGCCATCTTTCCAGGCCTGTTCCTGTTTTATGTGAAGAAATTTAGGCTCAGAACTATTCTAAAGATTAGTCCCCTTACTCCACGTGCTTGGGATATGGATGCTGGGCAAACAAGCTTAGGTTCCCTCCAAGAACAGTATGTGTTGTTCTTAACCGCAGAAGCATCTTGCTAGCTTCTTTTGTTGTTGTTGTTGTTTTTTTAAGATTTATTAATTAATTTATTTATTTAATGTGCATCGATGTTTTACATATATATATATATGTACATGTTTTACATATATATATACATATATGTGTGTATGAGATCCTCTGGAACTGGAGTTACAGACAGTTGTGAGCTACCATGTGGGTGCTGGGAATTGAACCCCGGCCCTTGAGAAGAGCAGCCAGTGCTCTTAAGCATTGAGCCATCTCCCCAGCCCGTTTGTTGTGTTGTGTTTTGTTTTGTTTTGTTTTGTTTTTGAGACAGAGTTTCTCTGTGTAGCCCTGGCTGTCCTGGAACTCACTCTGTGGACCAGGCTCCAGGCTGGCCTCGAACTCAGAAATTCGCCTGCCTCTGCCTCCCAAGTGCTGGGATTAAAGGTGTGCGCCACCACCGCCCGGCTGTTTGTTGTGTTTTATGGTCACTATATTTCAAGGTATCTGAGCATGAATGGGGTAGATGGCAATGTCAGTTGGTTGGACACACGTGCCAGTGTCACTACTGAATGTGGGTTTTCAACTCAGCAGCACCAGTTGTGAGAAGGGCAGAACGCAGCCAGGGGCCCAGGGTTGTCATTAGGGACAGGAAGGAGGGGAAGGGCTCTGATGTCATAAAATCTCAGGATGGTAATGACACCTGTTTCCCCATGCTGACCCCTTGCTGCCCCAGGCCTTGATGATGCCCTACAGGACTATCCCTTCGAGGACTGGGAGCTGCCTGGGAAGTACCTGCTGCAGCTCTGTCCCCAAAGCCTCGAGGCTCTGACTGTGTGGCCTTTGGGCCACCAGGAGCTCATTCTAGATGGAGTAGAACAGCTCCGGGCCCTGGTGAGTGAGCATTGCCTGCACTGGCTGTAGCATCCACCCGTTTAGGGGTTTGCCCATGGGGGCTGGCTGCCAGGGCGGATGCTATAATAGACCCTCTTCTGATGCAGGGCTCTAAGCTACAGACAGAGAACCTGCAGAGCCTGGCTCAGGGGCTGCTGGAAAGGACCCAGGCCTTCCAAAGTTTGGTCCAAGGCCGTCTGGGTGACTGTGCTGAGACACCTGCTGATGTCCTCAATGCTGCTGTAGAACTGGTGCGGGAGGCCCATGCCCTCCTCTCTTGGCTTAACAGGTACTAGGGATGGTGGCTAGTGACTGGCTGTTCTTGTCCTTGGTATCCTCTAGGGTCTGGGACAGAAAAAGAGCATTTGGTTGTCGATCTGATATGTCAGAGCAGATCTGTGCAGAGACACTGGGCCACTGTACTTCCCACCCTACCCTAGAGCTTGTCATCTTAATGATTTTATCAACAGTTGAGTTTTGTTTGCTTGTTTGACCTGTGTGTGTGTGTATGTGTGTGTGTGTGTGTGTGTGTGTGTGTGTGCGCGCGCCTGTGTGTGCACATAGGAGTGTGGCAAAGGTCAGAGCATCTTTTTCAAGGGTCGGTTCTCATCTTCCACCATGCACTGAACTTAGAGTCGTCAGCTTTAGAGGCAAACATCTTTACCAATTAATGATCTCCCTGGCCCCTCAACAGCTATTGGATGGAGAGCAATCGTCTGTCCTGTGTGTCTTACCTTAGACATCACCTCCTCAGGGATGCCTTCCGTTTGTAACACTCTTACAGCTCATTTGTAATGCCCAGAACAGTAGAAGTTAAATCCTTAATAATATAACTTTCTATTTAATAGCTGACTCCCTGTTGCCTACAACAGGGCCTGGTCTGTATAGGACAAATAAGGCCTGTGCTGGGCACATCTCACCAAAGGTAGGCACTGTCTCCAATCCTCAGGTGACAATTATGTCCAGCATCTTCATTGTCTTTCCCCTGGCAGGTACCTCTTCTCTCACTTAAATGACTTCTCTGCCTGCCAGGAGATTGGCGTGCTGTGTGGGGAGCTGGGCCAAGTCCTGCAGGAGGTATGGGGACAGGGGACAGGCTAGTCTAGGCCCCAGAGCTTTTTATAACCCGTGAATCAGACCAAGATTGGGTGTGAGAGCCATGTGTGTGTGTGGGGGTGATGAGCAAGAAGAGAAAAAGCCTGTCTCTGGGTATGGGGTAACAGGCCATGGGGTGGGTCGTGGGGTTTCCCTGGCAGAAGCTCAGGTAACATTCAGGAAGGGTGGTAGGTTAGGATGTATGTGGTGATTGTTGAGTTAGGTGTCTGTAATGAAACCTTAGAGTTGAAACTCTGAGACCATTATAGTTCTGGCAAGGAGACCAGTGTAAAAGAAAGCAAGGGAGGAGCCTGTGTCCTCAGCAGAAGGTGCTCCCCACTCCTTTCTAAAGAGGGGCCCCTGTGCTCTCTGCCCTCAGGACTGTCCAGAGGCTGAGAAGGAACGCAACATCCTGAGGATTGTGAGTGTCCCGAGTGGGTGGGGAGGAGGAGGAGGGCAAGGGATCAGATGCAGCCAGACAACCTGCAGCCCTCCCTTAGTGCGGCCATGTGGCTGGGATCTGTCAAAACATCCTGAGCTGCAGCCCGGAGGAGCTGCTGGAACAGAGGGCCGTGCTGGAGCCAGTGCAAGTGGATGACCCTTCTGTGAGTTCTGACCCCTGACCTCTTCCTGCGGACCCCTGGCAGCCTTGTCCGAGTCCTGAAACATGATCCAGGAGCCCCAGCTGCTGCTGCTCCTCCTCCTCCTCCTCGTCCTCCTCCTCGTCCTCCTCCTCCTCCTCCTCCTCCTCTTCCTCCTCCTCGTCCTCCTCCTCCTCTTCCTCCCCTCCCCCTCCTCCCCCTCCTCCCCCTCCTTCTCCTCCTCCTCCTCCTCCTTCTTATTCTTTTCTTGGTTTTTTGAGACAGGGTTTCTCTGTATAGCCTTAGCTGTCCTGGAACTCACTCTGTAGACCAGGCTGGCCTCCAACTCAGAAATCCGCCTGCCTCTGCCTCCCAAGTTCTGGGATTAAAGGCGTGTGCCACCACTGCCCGGCGAGCCCCAGCTCCTTATATTGATGAGTCTTCTGTGTACAGGTGTTTAGATGGAGACCCAAAGGATTTACTTGGGGTCTCACTATTCCTGGGTACCTCTTGCAAACCAGAAGGGCTATTTCGTGTGGCCCAGGCAGCACATTTCAGCCCTGGAAGGGTTCGGGGGTGGGAGGGTGGCAGGATAATAGAGATGAGAGGGAACGCTTACACTTGAAACAACCAGTCGAGAAAATCAGAGTTGCTCCCCCTTACCCACAACCCCATACCATCCCCTGTTCTCCATTCAAGAAACTTCTGAGACTCACCTCAGAAATCAGTGACACAGTTTCCCTGTGGCCTTATTTATGGGGGGTAAGGGGTGGGGACAACAAGCCCAAAGTTACACAGCAATGACATTAGGACAATGACATGGTGGGGCTCTGTTCCCATTCTGCTCACATTAGGGTCCCGGTGTCCACTGCGGGGTCCTGCCCGCCGCCTCTGCTGAAGCCAGGCTTTACTTGATCTGGTCTCTTATCTCTACAGGGTCTAGAAATTCACACCACCAGCAACTGCCTGCACTTTGTGTCCCGAGTAGGGGTTCAGGTGAGAGCCCCAACCACTCCCACCACCCCTGACTATTCTGGGGGCCTTCTCCCCCACTGGCCATGGCAGCTTCAGGCCCCAGGAAAGCCTCATTCTCTGAGCCCTGCTCTTCACCCCAGGCTGCCACTGGCTCCCAGATCCTGCCAGGAGACGAGATTGTCCAGATCAATGAGCAGGTGGTGGTGAGTGATGGGGAAGGGGCAGGCAGGCTGGAGTCGAGGGATGCTGAGGAGGGTTGTCGGCAGAACGGGGAAGTCACCCAAGGGTTTTGTGAAGACCAGGGCTGTGGGAGCTGCCTGGCATGACATGAGCCGACACGGAAAGGGCCCATGGTGACTGCTGATGGGTGGGGGTCTCTCACTTGTGCTAGCCTGACCTTCCGCAGTGCTCAGTTAAAAGGGTTCCTGGAGGCTTCCTGAAGGCTGCAATAAGCAAGTGAGACCTGGCAGCGAGCTCTGAGAAGGAAGAAGAGTTGTGGGGTTGCTGCAACCCCCCCCAACTCGTCTCCCCATTGTGCAGGTGGGCTGGCCCCATAAGAACATGCTGAAGGAACTGCTGAGGGAACCAGCAAGGGTCAGCCTCATACTGAAGAAGGTTCCCGTGCCAGAGACCCCCTCACAGGTACCTGCTCTGCTCCCCCTCACCCCTGCTTTCAGACTCTCATGTTCCCCTCCGTCACTTTGTTTCTGGTTGCTTCCCAGACGCCCCTGGACTCCCCTCACCTGCTAAGCCAGTCGCTGCCCCTGAACCCACTGTCTCCCAGGTAACAAGCTCTACCTTAGGGCGTGCTATGTCTTGAAGCAAGGACCACGGGCTCATCTTATGTCCCCTTGCTTTCTACAGGGTTCCAGCTGAAGGTCTTTTTGCCTTCAACCTGTCTGCAGATGGAAATTCTGCACCCAGTCCAGCCTGGACAGGTAGCTTGATAGCCCCAGCAGGGGGTTCATGCTCTGGGAAGGTCACCTGAGTGCCCAACCGACTCTCCATGCTGACATTTCTTCCCAGGGCCCTCGGCCTGAACTCATGGATTTTTTTCCCTCTCCCCATCTCTGCCTGACAGACTCTACATCCGTTGAGGCTCAGTCCCCGCCCACTCCCCCAGGACCACCAGGCACACTTCCAGAAGAAACAGTAGAATCTCTGGAATCTTCTGGACACCATGACAAGGTAAATGCAAGGACAAAGCAGGGAGGGGCATGGGCTTTGGATCTAGACACTTCTCTAAGCTCTTCATGGTCTTTTCAGAGTCCCATCCTTGGTCGGAAGAAATCTAAAGGTATGAGAAGCCCTGGCTGGAGGGGGGAGTCTTAGAAATCTTTACAGGGCTGGGTATGACCCCTCACTGCACACACGTGCTACCTACACAACAGCCTTTCCTGGAAACACGGATCCCTGTTTCTAGCCTAGGCCTCTTGCTGGCTCTGAGACAGTGAGGAAGCACCCTCTGATTGTCAATTTTCTCCTCGTTTGTGTGTGTGTGTGTGTGTGTGTGTGTGTGTGTGTAACACAGAGCTCTGCCCTCTACCACAAGCTATATACCCAGCTTCTCTAGTCAAAGCCACTCTGCCTGAGGGCATCTGGAACATCATCATAAGCCTAGAGTATGCCCTCAGTTGTGCCAGCGCGTCCCATGGGGACAGGTAGGCCTAAGGAAGGATGCTGGTCAGCCCCTCACCAACAGGGTCTGCTGCTGTGTTGGGGCAGGTCTAGCTACAAGGCTGAGCCGCCGGCGGGTGTCCTGCCGAGAGCTGGGTCTGCCAGATTGTGATGGATGGCTTCTACTGCGAAAGGTACCCGGTGGTTTTATGGGCCCGCGCTGGCGCCGCTGCTGGTTTGTGCTCAAGGGACACACCCTATACTGGTACCGAGAACCCCAGGTGAGACCCTCAGACACACTTGCATAGGTAACAAGGGAACCCGGGGTGTCACCATTCTTACCTTCTACACAGGGGAGCCCCATACTTTCCCAGTATTCCTGTTTGTAAAGTGGGGGTGGCTCTTGGTAGAGAAATGAGTTTATACACGTATAAAAGGATGTTCTAGGGGGACTGGAAAAGCGGCAGCTCCGCAGTTACAGAGCACCTGTAACTTTCGCAGAGGTCAGATGGTTGGTTCCCAGTACCCACCTGGTAGCTCACAACTGTAACTCCAGTTCCAGGGAAAGGGAATGCAGTGCCCTCTTATGACTTCTGTGGGCACTCATGTGGTGCACAGACGTGCATCAGTCTGGGCTACATAGCACATTTCAGGCCAGCCCAGACTATAGAGTGAGACTCACATTACAGAAAACACAGCCTGGTGAGCTGACTTCGTGGGTACAGATGCCTGTCATTAAGCCTGATGACCTGGATATGATACTCACAACCCACACGGTCTGACAAGGCTGTCCTCTGATCACTATGTATCTTGTGGCATGCATAGAAAGGTGTCCCCACCCTGTCCTGCCAATAAATAAATGTAAAACTTTTTTTTTTTTTTTTTTTGGTTTTTCAAGACAGGGTTTCTCTGTGTAGCCCTGGCTGTCCTGGAACTCACTCTGTAGACCAGGCTGGCCTTGAACTCAGAAATTCACCTGCCTCTGCCTCCCAAGTGCTGGGACTAAAGGCGTGCACCACCACCACCCAGCTAACATTTTTTTTTTTTTTTTGGTTTTTCGAGACAGGGTTTCTCTGTGTAGCCCTGGCTGACCTGGAACTCACTCTGTAGACCAGGCTGGCCTCCAACTCAGAAATCCACCTGCCTCTGCCTCCCAAGTGCAGGGAAACATTTTTTTTTTAAGTGTAGAAAAAGTCACTCTTATTCTCCCTACCTCTTCTTTCTCTCCCAATATTTTATCTATCCTAGTGATAGGCTACTCAATCATTCATTCACTCAGTAGACATCCAGGTGTCTGCCGGACCCAGCTCTGAAGTAGAGCGGAAGGCCACAGGGAAGATTCAGATAGTCCTTGGCCCTCTGTATCTTAGAGGCCCATGGGAGGAAAGGGCTGGATACATCCTTATGGACGATAGGACATGCGCTGGGATAAAGGAAATCTCAAGCGATGTGTGGGAGCCGGGTCCGACACATTCTCGTCCAAGTGCCCTAGAAGCTTCTTTGGAAAGAGTTTGGATGTTTATCAGATGAAAAGAAAAGGAAAACCAGGAAGGGGAGAGGCTTTTCGAGACAAAGCAGCTAAAGGGCGTGCCTGAGCAGGGCTCCTCCCCTAAAGGGCGTGCCTGAGCAGGGCTCCTCCCCTTGGGCTGTTTTTCTGGACACCTTTGCTCCCCTTCCTTCCTGGCCTAGAAGTGCCCCTTGACCACACCTTCAGCCCTGAGCTCCAGAAACTCAGAAGGGTAACTGCCTGAGTCTTGAGGGCCCAGGGTCCCATGCTGACCCTTGTGCTGTGATCCCCCAGGATGAGAAGGCCGAAGGGCTTATCAATATCTCCAACTACAGCCTGGAGAGTGGACACGACCAGAAGAAAAAATAGTTAAGTCTTAGAATGGGATGGGATTGGGAGAAAGAGGGAGAGCAGGGTGAAGGTGGCCTGGACATGTGGCAGGTGGCTGGGATTCCTGATCCAGCCCTCCTCTGGATTCTGGACGAGCACGCACAGGGGAGCACGCACAGGGGAGGCCGTGACTTCTTTCTGCCCCCTGGCAGTGTGTTCCAGCTGACCCATGATGTGTACAAACCCTTCATCTTTGCCGCCGAGACCCTGTCCGACCTGAGCATGTGAGTGCCACTTCCTTGTCTCTACTCCCATGCAGTCCCCAGCTACCAAACGCTTAAGAGCCCAGCTCAGGGAATGGGACTCAAACCCTAACCCTCAGAAAGCCTCAGTTCCATCATCTTCAAAATGGGCAAAGAAGCATTCCTACCTCACTTGCTCCCTGAGTGTCAGTTCTGGGGATCTGGGACAAGGTGGTTCTCACCCCTCTAATTCCAGTACTTGCAAGGCTGAGGCAGGAGGATTGCAAGTATGAGGCTGGCCTGGGCTACATGGTGAGTTTCAGGTCAACCAGAGCAATATAGTAGACACTGTCTCAAGAAAACAGGAAAGAAAGTGGAAGATAAAGCTTAATGTAGAATGTGCTTCCTTATGCTTGGGCTCCAGGATCAAACAAAAAGCTCAGGGGGGAAAAAAAATTTAGAAGATGTAAGTCAAGGCTGAAAAGCTCAGATCAATGTGGGCAGAAGTGAACTGGAAACCCCAAGACATACGTCTTCCCTACAGGTGGGTCCGGAATCTCATTACCTGCATTTCCAAGTACCAGGCTACAGGCCGGGCCCCCTCTGCCAGAGAGGAAGGTGAGTGTCTCACAGAGCAGGAGAAGGAACCCAGGCACCACAGAGTCCCCGCCATTCCCCAGGCCGGTGCCGTCTGAACTCAAATCCCCTGGCCCACTCCATGGCTTTCCAAACCCAGTCTGTGGTTCTCCTAACTCCCTGCCCTAGATTGCTACAGCGAGACCGAAGCAGAAGACCCGGATGAGGAGACTGGGTCCCGCTCGGCTTCTGTGAGTAGAGTCTCCCTTCCGAGTAGGAGGTAAGGGCTAGATGCCAAGGTGGTGGAGGCTCAGGCTAATCCTCCTCCTCCTGCCTCGACACAGCCTGGCCCAGCTCAAGCCTGGAGTGACCCATCACCCGTGGCTTCACCCCTGCAGAATCCAAGGACTGCCTTTGGCTCTTCACCAGGTGCTGCTCTGAGAGCAGGGAACTGGGCTTCAGGGCTGTCCTGAGCATATTCACGTGTACTCATCCTGCATCCTCATTCCACAGACAGCAGTGACAGAGCCCTGGAAGGAATGGTACAGGGGCTGAGGCAGGGAGGGGTGTCCCTCCTGGGCCAGCCACAGCCTTTGACCCATGAACAATGGCGGAGTTCTTTCATGAGGCGCAACCGTGACCCTCATCTCAATGAGCGTGTGCACCGTGTCCGGGCACTACAGAGCACACTCAAGGTGAGCTGGGCACACTGGGCACCCTCAAGGTGAGCTGGGCACACTGGGCACACTCAAGGTGGCTTAGCACAGTGGGCACACTCAAGGTGAGCTGGGCACACTGGGCACGGGCTAGCATAAGATTCTGGGCTTCAGGCCCTGGTGGTATCTGGTTCTCAGCTTTACTGTGAGCTCTAGACTGTAGACTGAAGGCTACAAGCCCTGGATTTTCTGGGGCCCAATCCTGGGCTCCATACTCCATTTGAGTCTCAATTGTATTCTGAGGCAAGTTCTAGAAGGTTCTGTGTACATAGACTATATATTCACCTAGACTCTTTGGCCAGGGTATCCTGGTGGTCGGCGCAGGACTTAGAGCTACTTCCGGGTTCTGTTCCTCCTTGGGTGACTGTGGATCTTTGCCCCCTTACTTTTACCTCAGGCAAAGCTGCAGGAACTGCAGGTCCTGGAGGAAGTTCTAGGTGATCCTGAACTCACAGGAGCAAAGTTCCGCCAGTGGAAGGAACAAAACCAGGAGCTATACTCAGAAGGCCTGAGGACCTGGGGAGGAATGTGGGCCCATACAAGCTCCTCAGACCCAAACTCTGACTCCAGGGGTCATTCCCCACAACCCCTACACTCTGACCCTGAAGAGCCCTCCCAGCTTTTTCCCTTGACCCCAGAGAACAGCCTCCAACCTCCTGACCTCTGACCCTAACTGAGGACTACTTCATTCCCGGTCTCTGATGTGTTTTAAGACATGTCCAAGGGGTGTGTGAGAGGCCGGAAGCAGTGTTAGCCCTCAGTTTTACCCCAAACTGGTACCTCTATCGTGCGCTTCCACACTCTCTGCTCACATGTCCCTAGAGTAGAAGGAAATCTCTCGTCCTCTCTGTGAGCTAGAAATCCCTCAACACATCCTCAGATCCGGGATATACCTGCCTCCCTGGGTCATTCAAAAAGGTTTCCAGACCAGATCTAGATAGGTGTTTATTTTACATGAGAGATGCTTTTTCCACCAAATAAAGTTGATTTCTCTGAAGTGAACCTACGTGTCTTTGCTTTAGAATTGGGTATCTGTGCCCTCTTCCATGCCCCACTCCACCCCGGCCCCACCAACCACACACAGAGGTAAAGAGATGCCAGGCTGAATGCTTCTCCATCATAGGGTGGGTGACAAGCTCTCTGTGTAGCCCATTGCTCTGAGTTATACACTCAAGGCCCCTGTGCCAGGGTACCGAGCTCTGTGGTCATGCATCCGGCCTGTCTATCTCTCCTTAGACCTTTTAGAGGTCAGGCCTGCTCCCCTGTCCTAGCCCCAGGGAGCAATGTCCACTTAGTAGATAAGGGAACTCGTTTTTTTCTGAAAGGTCAGAGGGGCATCAGTGGGATATGTAGCTGGAGACAAGGGCATCTCTCTTAGCTTCCCCTTCACTCAGCCCCACCTCTAGTCCCTGGATCCAGAAAGGGGGCCTCTGTTCACACTATTTAAGATGATATGGGAGACCAGACCCATTCCCACCAGCCTCTGACCTCTGACCCCATCCTGAAGCCCTTGGCTGAATACTTGGTTCCCTCTGTGAGGTACCTCGTGGGAGGAGCTTTTTGGTTTTTTTTTTTTTTTTTTTTTTTTCTCCCATCTTTATCTGCTTGGAATGTCTGGGTGGAACACTGAAGGCTGTAGGTAACAGCTGCCTCTGTGATCTCACCACAAGGGAGAGAAAGACTGCTTGCAGCAAAGAGGCAGTCTCTGAAGAGAAGGGGACGGAGCAAAGATGTCTGAAAAACAAAAATGGTGGCAGCGAGCGGAGAACATCGATATCACACATACCGGCTCTAAGGTAGGGAGCCTCTTCCTGGCGGTGCCACCAAGCTGGCATCCTAAGGTCGGTGGGGGCAGTGGCCACACTGAAGGTCTGCTCCTCTGCTCTGCAGAAAAAGGCCTATGAGCTCATGGGTCGGCATGAGGAGCAAGTGCTCATCAACCGCAGGGATGTCATGGAAAAGAAGGTAAGGAGGGGAGGAAGGTAGGGACAGGCAGGGTGACGGTCACCCCCTAGGTCCATTCTGCAGCTCTCTGCCCTTTAAATGCCCTCCCTGTGGACCTTCCTTGGGAGATAACCCCCATTGGGGTGATTCTTCACAAGAACCCCTGTAATGTGATAGCCACTCATCGGCAGAGACCCCCAAGCTCCCAAAGGCCCCCAGGAGTGACCTTCTTTTTGGTGACCATTTAGGTTGTGACTACTATACAGAAACCAGCATTTCATGAACTCAGACATCACCACCCTCTAGGACAGACCCCCGGGTTCACCCGTTCACCAGGAAGGGGCAGAGGAGTTAAAGAGTCCTGGTAGAGGCCTCCTGTGGTGACAACCTGCCTGAAGGAAGGTCTCCTATCTCCTTCTAGGATGCCTGGGATGTGCAGGAATTCATCACTCAAATGTACATCAAGCAGTTGCTCCGTCATCCGGCCTTCCAGCTGCTGTTGGCCTTTCTGCTGGTGACCAATGCCATTACCATTGCCCTCCGCACCAACTCTTATCTCGGTCAGGTGGGATGCTGGCCTGATCTCTACCCCCACTGGCTCTGACCCGGGACAAGATGCTTCCTCTCAGGCCTCTGTGTGATGGATGAATTGGTTGTTTTTCAAAAGTCTGGTCCCCACCCCAGACCTGGTGCAGCAAACCTATGATCCTGATGCTAGAGAGGTGGAGGTGGAGGCAGAGGCAGAGGTGGAGATAGAGGCAGAGAAGCAGAGGCAGAGAGGCAGAGAGGCAGAGAGGCAGAGAGGCAGAGAGAGAGGCAGAGAGAGAGGCAGAGAGAGAGGCAGAGAGACAGAGAGGCAGAGAGGCAGGAGACAGGAGCAGATAGATCTCTTCTCTCTCCAGCAGGTTCCATGCTAGGGTAGTGAGATTATGTTAAAGTAAATAGAGTGTGTCATCATTGGCCTTGCATGGGACCCGCATGTTGAGAAAGACTCCTTGCGCTGGAGAGATGGCTCAAGGGCTAAGATTGTTTGCTGCTCTTCCACAGAGCCCAGGATGGATTCCCAGAATGGAGCTAAAAGCTGGAGGCCACCGTTCAGCATATGTCTGTAACCCCAGCTCCTCTGTGGAGACATGGAAAGTGGGGAGAGCAGAATTCCCCAGAAACTCAGGCTAGCTAGCCTGGAGTATTCACCAGGGTGACAAACAGCAAGACAACCCTGCCTCAAAGTGGGCAGGGACCAGTTCTTTTTTTTTTTTTTTTTTTTTAAGTTTTATGTTTGTGAATACACTGTAGCTGTCCTCAGACACACCAGGAAAAAGCATCAGACCTCATTACAGATGGCTGCGAGCCACCATGTGGTTGCTGGGATTTGAACTCAAGACCTCTGGAAGAGCAGTCAGTGCTCCTAACCACTGAGCCATCTCTCCAGCCCCGCAGAGACCAGTTCTTCTATTGTTCTCTGATCGCCACACACACTGAGGAAGGTGTGCATCTACATACACACAAGCACACAGGTGTGCACACACATGCAGGCACATATACAGACACATACAGGGATACACACAGGCAGGCACACACACACAGGCACAGGCACAGGCACATACTCACGCAGGCACACACACAGGCACATATATACACAGGCACATACTCATACAGGTACATACACAGGGACACAGAGAGGAAGAGGAGGAGAAAGAGAAAAGCATGAGAGAATTCATTACGTGTATGTCCAACTTGAGAGTCCAGGCTTGCTTCAAACTTTCCACGTCTCCCAGGCTGCCCTCAAACTCAAAACTACTTTAGCTTTGCAAGTGCTGACATCATTACCTGTGCATCATGATACGTGATGGATTTCTTGCTCTGTTTTACCTTTATTTGTCTCCTTGGTTTGAGATAGGATCTTACTATGCAGCCCAGCCTGGTCTCAAATTTATGATTCTCTTTAGTGCTGGGATTACAGATACATGCCACCATGCCTGATAGGTTTTTGTTTGTTTTTTCATTTGTTCTTTAGACAGAGCTCCATATAGCCCAAGATGCCTTCATATATATGTGTATATATATATATGTGTGTGTGTGTGTGTGTGCATATATATGTATATATGTATGTATATGTATAATCCGATGATAGATTTGAAAGCCTGCAGCTTCCTCCTAAGTTCTGGGAATCCAGATATGAGTCACCATACCTGGCAGTTTTGATTTCTTTTTTTTTTCTTTTTTTGTTTTTTGTTTTTTTGAGGCAGGGTTTCTCTGCATAGCCCTGGCTGTCCTGGAACTCACTCTGTAGACCAAGCTGGCCACAAACTCAGAAATCCACCTGCCTCTGCCTCCCAAGGGCTGGGATTAAAGGCATGCACCACCACCACCCGGCCCATGCTTATTTTATTTTTTTTTTTTATATATATATATATATATATATATATATATATATATATATGTATGTATAGATAGATAGATGTAGATGTAGATGTAGATGTAGATATAGATATAGATATAGATATACTGTTTAAGTTCAGTATGTCCAGGGTGGTGGTGACAGACGATTTCAGAAAGATATTCAGTGGATCACATGTGGTCTTTATGTCAAGGGAGATAAGTTTGTATCCTGGAAAGGATTTAAGCAGCATTTAAGTGAAATGAAATTTAGAATTGAATTGAACTGAATTTTAGAAAATGTACTTGCTAGGACTGGAGAGATGGCTTAGTGGTTAGAGCACTTGCTGCTCTTGGTTTCTGGAACATGCATTAAGCAGCTTGTAATTGCTTATAACACAAGGTCTAGGCCTCTTTTGGTCTCCAAGGGCATCGGTATGTGTGTGATGTGCATACAAATCACATACCTTTTAGAAGAAAAGAATCTTGTAAAAGACACAGGTTGCCACAGTGTGAACCATGCAATCGAAGAGGGCCAAGAATGAAAGAAGATGAACCAAGATGAGTCAGAGATGTCCAGGGGAAAGATACTGTGACCTGGACCAGGACGATGGTGGTAGGTGAGAAGAGCATCATACCCATGGGCTCTTCTGCCTCCTGTTCATGGTCCTTGGACTGAGCCCAGGGTCTTGTGCATGCTAGGCTAGCATTATACCACTAGCCCCGATGCCACGGGCTTCTCCGATGAATTACATTGCTAGTTAAAGTTTAGTTAGCCTTTACTATGTGCCACCTTGTTACCACACATCATCATTTTGTGCAGGTAGACAAAGGAACTGCAGCAGCAAGTTGAGTTTGTGGCATGAGCAACCATGCAGGGCTGATGCTTATGGGGACAGCTCGAAAGCAGATAGATCTAAAAGGCTGGGTGCACAGGGCTGGGGATAGACACTTGAGAGCTGCCAGTATCCGGGAGGAGGCAAGGCTGAGAGGAGATGGTACTCGGAGTGTGAGGGCAGGAGAGGGCCAAGACAGGTTCCTCATCTGAGAGGGGGATGGAGGAGGCCAAAAGCTGACTGAGGAGTGACTAATGACAAATAGTGAGCTCAGGAGAGTCACAGCCAAGGGAGTAGTCAATTGGGCCAGCCCTGGTGAGGAGCAGGCCTGGTAAAGACTACAGGTACAAGAGTTAGCACCCTTGGCACCCCCTAGAACTGGCTCTCAGGGAGGCAGCAACTCATTTACATAGCTTACGCAGTGAGGACCGTGGAGGTCCATGCACAGGCTGTTGTTGGGTTGTGAAATGAATTCAGACTGCAGATGCCAGCATCGGATAGTGAATCAGGGCTAGGGAGATAAAAGGGGAGAGAAAGAGAGAAAGAGGGGGGGGGAGGGGGGAGGGACAGGAGCAACATTACATTTTTTCCTATGTGCACTTGTGCGTGTACATGTGCTTGTGCATGTGTGGGTGCATGCATGTGCGTGTGTGCGTGCGTGCGTGCGTGCATGTGTGTGTGTGTGTGTGTGTGTGTGTGTGTACTATGACAAGAATGTGGACGTCAAAGGACAACTTGCAGGAGGAGTTGGCTCTCTCCTTCCACTATGGGATCCAACCAAGGTGGTGAGGCATGCTGGCACACACCTCTGACCACTGAGCCATCTGGCCAGGCCCTGAAGATGATTTTTGTAAAATTAAAAAAAAAAAAAAAAAAAAAGCAACAACAACAAAAAACCCCAGCTCTTATTATGGGTCTCAGTCAATACTGTCAGAACTGGGGCAGACGATGTAGTTCAGTTGGTAAATCATAAATTCAAGGTCATCCTTGGCTACGTAGTTTGGAGGCCAGCCTGGGCTACTTGGGATTGCCTCAGATAATACAGTCAAACAGGAAAAATAAAATAAAATAAAATAAAGCCTGAAACCCTATTGTTGAGTTTGTGACTATGAAGGTCAGTCGCTAGAAGCCTGCAGGTCCAGTAATAGTGAGTGTGAACAGCAAGAGGCCCACAGGAGGGTGGGAGATCTGCGGGCTGCTTGGGCATAGAGATAGAGGGGTAAGGTGACTGGTTTGCTGGGGTCAAATTTGTGCACTGGGAGTTGTTTGCAGGGGCAGGTCACAGCTATGAGAAAGCAAAAAGACCAAGATTTAGGTAGGGCAGGAGTGAATTTGGTTTGGGACAGACCCTAGTTATCCATCCACCAAATCATGGGCCCAAGGTACATGTCCTACATCTACAGTGGGGAGGATACCTCAGACCTGACCCAGAGAACTTGAGATGCTGGAATCAGGACGGGTTGTAGGGACCAGACTAGCAGAGAAGTTGCCTGGAATTTAGGGTCCTGCAGCTCCTGGGAGGCCATGCTTTTCTCTTTTAGTCCTAGAGTCCGGTTGGCCCTGTTTACACATCCCTTTCCAAAATAGTCTACTCTAGAGGTTAGGAGTGAAGGCCGGGCGGCGGCTGTGTGATGAGACAGAAAAGGCAGTGACTTTCCAAGCAGAACTGACAAGTCACATGACACAGTCTTGGTACTGCCTGGCTTTTATGCAGAGGGCGTCCCCTAAGGAAAACCATAGAGACATTGAGGAGGAAACGTGGCCGGGGTACTGTCAACCTCTACACACACACACACACACACACACACACAGACCCTCTCTCCAGCCTGGCGCAAGTCTGCTCACTGACACCTCGTCACCTTTTCTCTGTCATCCATGTAGAAACACTACGAGTTATTCTCAACCATAGACGACATTGTGTTGACGATCCTCATCTGCGAGGTTCTCCTTGGCTGGCTTAACGGATTCTGGATTTTCTGGAAGGTGAGCTCCGGGAATCCCCTGCATTGCCCTCCTTACCTTATCCCCCCATTGCTGTCCGCACTCCATCGAGCCTTTGCCCTGCAGAGTAAAGGGTTTGTATGGAGAGACGGTGTATCGTGAGTGTGTGTGTGTGGGGGGGGGG
>JADRCD010185077.1:0-10096 GCA_019843815.1 Montemys delectorum | reverse complement strand
AGGTCCTTTCCTCCTATTGATGATCGAATTTGCAATCCTCTACTATACACATGCTGCCAGAACATTCAGTCCCACCCTGTATAGTCCTTGATTGGTGGTTGGGTCCCTGTCTCCAGCCCTCTTATTTTTTAAAGATTTATTTTTATTGTATTCATGTGTCTGTGAATGTATGTCACGTGTGCAGGTACCTGAGGTTCTGGAGTAAACTCAGAACCCCTGGGAGAGCAGAGACCTCTGTTGACCTGAGCATCTCCCTAACTCCAGCACTCCTCATTCTTAAGCATCTAAAAGTCTCTCAAGACTAGCCTACCCTTCCCTGAATAATCCATAGCTCTACTGTGCTACTTATTTAGACCCATCTATTTTGCATATTTTCTATGAAAACAGTACATTTGTCCTAGATTGCTTTTTTAAAGACTATATTATATATATATATGTGTGTGTGTGTGTGTGTGTGTGTGTGTGTGTATGTGTGTGTGTGTTTTGCCTGTATGTATTGCATGCACTACTTGCATGTCTTGTGCCCATGGATGCCAGAAGAGGGTGTCAGGTCTTCTGAACTGGAGTAATAGATGGTTATGAGCCACGCTGTGGGTGCTGAGAATCAGGCCTGAATCCTGCAAGAGCAGCAGAGCTTTAGCTGCTCTCCGGCCCCAGTCACACACTATTCAAACCAAAACAAGATCTTACGCCATCCACCCTGACGTGGAAGGATGTGCTTCACTCCTTGTCCCATGAAGCACACCGACTAAACTCTCCACAGGCATCAGCATCACCTAGGGCATCGCGGCTGTCACCTCAGCGGGTGGCACTGCCCAAGTGTTTGTGTCCCAGGTTGCGGTTTGCTTGACTGGGGTGTTTCTTTTTATTGTTTTCTTGCTTACCTAGGCTGTCTGTGATTTCTGCTGATGGGTCAGCTGGTTAGTTTTTGAGATATGATAATCCTAGTGTTTGAGAGACAGGAGCCGGAGGATGTCTGTTGTTCAGGGGAATCCTGCCATAGTGTTTCGCTGTTTCAAAACAAAACAGAAAAACCAAAAGGCCGGGCGTGGCCGAGTATACTTGTAGTCCCCGTACTTGGAAGGTGGAGGCAGGACGCACGATAAGGAGTTCAAGGCCTTTCTTGGCTCTTGATGAGTTTTAAGGACAGCCTGGAGTACATAAAACCTTGTCTCAAAAAACAAAGTGTGTGCCAGGGGTGACGTCTGTAGCAAAAAAGGGTGAAAGTTCTTGACTTATGTAAAACGTATGCTGAGATTACTCCAGTCTATGCTAAGCTAACGACCATCTCTTACTGCACCAAATTCGTAAATTAAACTGTATTGTAGGTTTGTTTATAGAAAACAACAAAACAATATGGGACCAAGGATGTAGCTCACCTCATAGAGTTATTGCCTAGCATACAAACAGCCCTGGATTTAATCCCAGTACCACATGAACCTAGTGTGGTGTAATCTCACGCAGAGATAGGAGGACCACAGTCACCTTAGCTATGTAGCCATTTTATGGCTGACATGAGACCATGCTTCAAAAACAACAAAAAGTAGATAGCTGGGGCTGGAGAGATGGCTCAGTGGTTAGGAGCACCGACTGCTCTTCCAGAGGTCCTGAGTTCAGTTCCCAGCAACCACATGGTGGCTCACAACCATCTGTAATGGGGTCTGATGCCCTCTTCTGTGTTGTAGATATATGTGCAGCAGAGCACTCGAACATTGAATAAATAATTTAAAAAAAAAAAAAAAAGTAGATAGCTAAGTTGTTAAAGGTCTGTGCATGCAAACATGAGGCCAGAGTTTGTCTCCCAGCACCCATGTAAAAGTGCAGGTGTGGGCACATGCTTACTGTCTCAGTGCCATGGAGTCAGGGATGGAATCTTTGGTACTGTCCCAAAAACCAAAGTGAGCAGGATCGAGACAACACCCGAGGTTGACCTCTGCCCTCCACAACACCTGTGTGCACCTGCCTACCCCTTACAGCCAGAATGTTCTCGATTCAGGAAGCACTAGGGAGCCTTGAGACAAATCACTGTGAGTAGGGAGAACTGCATAATCTCCCTCCTCTTCCCTTCACGTTCATTTATTTCTCAATTACTCTCAGGAGACTGGCAGAGGCATTCGACATCACTGACGATTCCGATCCTTTCAATGTACGCTCTTCAGCTTCGAAATTCAGTGACAGCTTGAAAGACGATGCCAGGTATGTAACTGGTTATCTATCCACTTTCCTAGCTGTGGCTTATGAGCACATCCCACATCTAATTAGTATTATAAGATACGGTCATCAGAGCCACACCTTTAATCCCAGAACTTGAGAGGCAGAGGCAACCAGATTTCTGAGTTCGAGGCCAGCCTGCTCTACTGAGTGAGTTCCAGGACAGCCAGGGCTACACAGAGAAACCTTGTCTTGTGGGGAAAAAAAAAGAAAAAACGGTAATCCGTTATGTGTTTTCTTCCATTATTAAGCCAGATTAGGTAAACTCACTTTGTAAGAAATGACATGTTGTTTAGCTGTCCATGCAGAACTCAACAGTGATTGAGGAGTGGCCCTCACAGTAGGGGTCTAGGCCTACCAAGGGCTATTAGGTTGTGCTGAACACAGATGGCCGAGCTACCTCTCACCCACCTCACAGTCATGGGGTCCTTACCTAGACCAGTGACAGCTCCTGCTGTGGCACTCTGTTGTTAGGCAGCTCCTCTCCTCTGCACTTTATCTGCCAGTGTTGTCCTCTCTGTACTGTATGGGCAGAAGTGGGGTGGAAGAAGTTCCCAGAAGAGCAAGAACAAGCCAAGTTAACTGCTGCCTTCTCATTTCAGGAAAGACTTAAAGTTTGTCAGCGACATTGAGAAGGAAATGGAAACGCTCGTGGAAGCCATGAATAAGGTTGGTGTGAACACATCCAGCTGGGCATTTCTCTGACACTAGCTGGATTTAGAGAAAGTATTAATAAATACGTTTCAGAAACACTGTTAGCCTAGAGGGTTGTAGGAAAAGGTTACATATTTTCAATACCAAGCCATTGTCGTTTTTGGAAACTCGGATTGCCTCCATCATGATAGAAAAGATGTCTACAATTAAAACAAATGTATATTAAGAATGACCCTCAGCTGGGCATGGTGTCACATGCCTTTAATCCGATCACTCAGGAGGCAAAGGCAGGCAGATCTTTGTGAGTTCAAGGCCAGCAGAGAAATCCTGCCTCATGGGTATCTGAGGCAGGGGGTCAACAGTAATAGCTGAATGATTTCAAGATAGAAAACATGCAAGGCCCTCGGGTGACTGACATGTTACCTGCAAGAGAGCACATTCTTATTTTCTCAGAGTTGGGACAGAATTCCTTGTGGGGAGACTAAAAGATGAAGATCAGGGACAGGCTGTGGAGAAGAGGCCCCAGTCTGCCAGGGATCTCAGTGTGAGCTCTACATGGAGAAGTGATGTAGTGGCCTGGGCATAGTGATGAACACTGTTTATCGCACCACTTAGGAGATAGACAGGTAGAGTTCTGTGAGTTGGAGGCCAGCCTGATCTACATAGCAAGTTCCAGGATAACCTGGGCTACACAGTAAGATTCTCTCTCAAAAGTAATGAGAAGAAGAAGGAGGAGGAGAAGACAGAAGGAAGGAAGGAAGGAAGGAAGGAAGGAAGGAAGGAAGGAAAGGAAGGGAAAAGAAAGGGGGGGGGGGGAGGGAGGTAGGGAGGAGCAGCAGCAGCCAGTACTGCTTTGGCTCCTTGTCCAGTCACTGGGTTGAGGTCAAAGTGGCTTTCAGGGCCATATTTACTGATGGCTACCCTCCCACTGTTTCCCTCGCCCACTTCCCCTCGCCTTCCTTTCCCCTCTTGGCTCCCTCTTCCAGCAGGGTACTAACTGGAAGGGAAAACTTAATTGTTCCTTTTCTGTGTAGAAAACCTGAGCAAATGTGTTTCGGTGTTTGTGTGTCTGTATTTGCATACTCAAAGGCTTGGTTACAGGGATCGAGAGTTTCTTGCTTTTAAGTCTTTGGTGTATTTGTTTCTTGGAGATGTCACTCCTCAATCATGGGCTCCCTCAGCTCCACCACCTTCACCTGTTTGTAACCCTGTCCATCTGCCTGCACATGATAACTTACGAAGTGCGGCACATCCCAGGCTCACACTCCACAAACCTCTGAAATTCAGTCACAGGCTCACGGGATGACTCCACAAGCCTAACAACTTTAGTTTCATCCCAGGAACCCACAGCGAAAGGATAGAACCATCTCCCAAAGCCCTCATCTGACCTGCATGGTAATAACAAAGATCCGAACAGGAAAACATAACGTAAAACTCAGTCGTCCTTGAATAGCGTGTTCTTGAGGTGGTCAGGGTAAGTCGTGAGCATTTTCTGTTTCCACAGCATGGAAATAACCAGCCTTCTCTCCTTCCAACCAGGGAAAGAGTAATAAGAAAAGCTACTGCTTCCCTCCCATGAACAGAGACCACCGCCGAATCATCCATGACCTGGCCCAAGTTTATGGCCTGGAGAGTGTAAGCTACGACAGTGAACCAAAGCGCAACGTCGTAGTCACTGCCATCAGGTGGGTTGATCTGCTGTCACAGGGAGAGCTCTTCAGCAGGACAGGCAAGACACTGGGAGTCACCATGTGCTTTTATTATTTCCTCTTCCTCCCGGAGGAATGGAAGGACTGTTTCTCTGGAATAGCCTTTTTACCAAGAGGGCCGGGCGGTGGTGGCGCACGCCTTTAGTCCCAGCACTTGGGAGGCAGAGGCAGGCGGATTTCTGAGTTCGAAGCCAGCCTGGTCTACAGAGTGAGTTCCAGGACAGCCAGGGCTACACAGAGAAACCCTGTGTGAGGGGAAAAAAAGAAAAGATCCAAGCCAGAGCAAAGCGCACACCTCACTGCATAGGGCAAGTACACCTTAGTACCCAGGTTCACAACTGCCCTGATCCATCACAGACACTGGAGGTGGCCTCTGCAGGCAGAGGACTTGGAGCCAAATGCCTGCTTATCACTTGTGTGCTCCTACCCCATCTCCTGCTTCTCCCACTGACCTCCCTGGCTCTACTCTTGGCATGGTGGGAACAGAGAGAATGGAGGTGGTGGGTGAAACAGGAAGCAATGGCAAGGACCTGGGATCACCATCTGAGCCTGAGGGTGTTGGGAGAGCTTCTCAGTGAGAAACAGAAAAGTGGCGTTGGAGGAGGTGGGCTGCGGGTCGGGTGGATGAGGGGTGGACGGGACACACTAAGACAGGGGGTGCTGGGCATGTGTGGCGGTGGTGGCAGGGGCAGCAGCAGCGCTGCCCAGGCACAGGGCGGGTTTCTGGCGCTGCTGTTCTTGCTCCTGGTTCTCTCTTCTCAGCACTCTGCTTTATTCCTCACAGAGGGAAGTCCGTTTGTCCTCCTACCACGCTGACCAGTGTAGTTGAAAGGGAGTCCCAGACACGGCCTCCACCACCAATTCCACATCACCGACACCAGGCAGACAAGTAAGGATTCTTAGCTGCTTTCTCGTAGAGCTTGTGCCAGCAGAGGAGCTGGGCTGAACTGGGGCCACAACTGCCATGGCTGGCCTCCTGGGGCTTGTCTTTAAGGTCTGGTGTCCAATACACATAGACTGGGGCAACAGACACATTTGTTGAAGCCTTAACTCCCTGCAGACCCAGGTTCATCTCCCTAGGAGAAAGGGCTGATCATTCTTTGCTTTTGTTGCAGGAATCCTGGGAGCAGTAACTTACAGAAGATAATGAAGGAGCCAGTAATTGACTACTTTGATGTCCAGGACTGAGAAGATAGATATATTTAGATAAAAGAGGGATTCTGTGTAGTGGAGACTCATTTGCCAGCAGATGAATCATGCTCATTCCTCCTGCCTGGCAGAACCCCAGCACACGTGCTATCTTGTACTGATACAGCCAAAGCATAGGTGTGTCAGACTCCTGCCCCGCTCCTGTCCACAGAGCTCTGACTGTGTGGCCCCCGTCTGCTCCTGTCCACAGACCTCAGCTATGTGGCTCCTGTCTGCTCCTGCCCACAGAGCTCTAGCTGTGTGGCCACTGTATTTTTAGTCATGTTTGAAGAGGCTCCCCACACCATCACTGTGATTACTAAGAGATTGGGGAAGTATCAAATTTCATTTGGATAAAGTAGAATTTTTATCCCAAACTGGCTTTGTGGCACCTAGCATAGTCTGGTTGTCCCATTTGTATTCCTGGTGGGCCTCACCTTCCTCATGAGGAAAGACATGTGAAGCCCTGACCCTTAGTAAACTATGTCTGGAATCATGTGTCTTAAACCTAGCCATCTTATCCAAAAGCCCCCTGTTCTCTGTAGACTGGTCAGGTTGCTTTAAAGAATTCCATTTTCTCAAATCCCTGGCATTCTTTCAGCATGTCACCAAACCTACCCAGGGACAGTTTAACTGTCTCTCATAATGGTAAGAACTTGGGACAAGCTCTCCTGCCATGTTCACAACTGTGGGTCTATAAACATGTCCACTGTAGCCCTAAGTCCTCTGTGGTTGATAGACTCTCATACACAGTGGTACTGGGTTGCTTTTTCCCTAGGTGTTCAGAAGCCACCCTGACTCTCCCTGCATCTGAGCTCTGAACCACTGTTCAAAGTATGTGGACAGTCCAGAGTTTATGCCAAGCACTCTACCCGTAGGCCTTCCTAGGTCTCCTTAAAGCAGGCGTGCCCATCTGTGCCGGCCCCTCTTCTTCACAAGCTGGACTTCTCTCTTTGTGGTTGTCTTTTGGTTTTGGGTTTTTGTTTTTTGTTTTTCAAGACAAGGTTTCTCTGTGTAGCCCTGGCTGTCCTGGAACTCGCTCCTGTAGACCAGGCTAGCCTCAAACTCAGAGATCCACCTGCCTCTGCCTCCTGAGTGCTGGGATTAAAGGTGTGCGCCACCACCGCCTGGCTTGGCTTCATTTTGTTTTAAAATAAACTTTGAGCCCCCAAAAACTTGAAGTCATTAAACAAAGCACTTAAGTTTTACTTTTTTAATTTGTTTATTGAGACATGATCTCACTAAGTTGCTTAAGCCCATTCAGATCTTAACCCCTCGGCCATCCTTCCTCAGCCTGCTGCGTGCTGGCGTTGCAGGCTGTCCTAGCAAACCCAGCTGAGAGACACTGAATGTCACTGGAAAAACCAGGCTGTGTCTTTGGTCCTAACCACAGTCTCCTTGGAAATCATGGAGACATGGCAGCAGGGACAGGTGACTGGAGACAAGTAACAGGAACAGCAGAGCCTCTCTCTTTGGGCCTGTTTAGTCCGGGGCCTCTGGCGCAAGACCGCAGCTGTCATCCAGGGTCTTAGTGGCCGACCTGTGCGTGTAAGAGAGGGAAATCTGACTTCTGAGCTCAGGATCAGAGCCCAGGGAATTCTAGCCCTGCCACTTGGTGGAGTGGGGCCTTCCTGCTTGGCCTGGGAGGTGAGGGTTAAAGGAGTCACCGCCTGGGCATGGAGCTGCAGAGTCCATGAGCACAGTACTCGGGTCTGGGGAGAGTGCAAGCTTCTTCTGTCTACACTAATCAATCAGACAGAGTGACAGCTGTTGAGCCAGGCTCCCGCTGGGCCTGGGAAAGCGTGGGTGAGGAAGGAGAGGACTAGTGCTGGGGCTTGAGGTTGGAAGTGAGTGGCTCTGAGTCATGCGGCCATGGGCAAACCTGAGCAGGCAGCGAGGCTGTGGCTCTGCTCTGCATCAGAAAAGGAGGCTCAGCAGTTAAGAGCACCGGCTACCTGGGTTCAAGCTCCAACGCCCACATGACAGCTCACACCTGTTTGTAACTCATGCCCTCATTACAGACACAGCAAGCAAAACACTACTCTCAAAATAAAATAGATTTTAAAAAATGTTCTGACTTCCCGACACCTTTTTTTTTCTCCACCCCCCCAACCCCCCACCCCACGAGACAGGGTTTCTCTGTGTAGCCCTGGCTGTCCTGGAACTCACTCTCTAAATCAGGCTGGCCTTGAACGCAGAAATCCGCCTGCCTCTGCCTCCCAAGTGCTGGGATTAAAGGCATTCGACACCACCTCCTGGCTCCCAAGCCATCTTAAAATTAATAAGAAAAGGTCTGGATTTGGTCATAGACTTGTCCCCCTGCCTCAGGCTGAAGTGTGTGGGAGGGAGTGAAGGCTGCTTTGAGATAAGAAGCCCAGGAGGCTGCAGAAGGAGGTCCCCTGAAATGGTGGGGCTGGCTCTAGGCAGAAATTCAGGTCAGGGAAGTAGGGACTGGACCGTAAGCCAAGGGTCAGCAGGAAGCTTGTTTCTCTCTTATCCCCAAGAGGACCCCAGAGCCCAGTGAAGGCAAGCTGTTCTCATGGGTCTTCACTAATCTTTATGGGTCGGAGATTTCCAGAGACTGAGTTCTTAGTAGTAATTCTACTGTCCAGCATGGCTGGCTCCTTTCAACCTTGGGGCCATCCAAGTGAGCAGAGGGATACAGCTGACTGATGGCAGGTCTAGAGAGACAACTCTGGATTCTGGCTGGCCATATTCCAAAGAATATGGCCACAGTAAAGAAGAAAGGCTTGGGGGCTGTCCTATAGATTTAGGTTTGAGGAATTCTTTCCCATCCTGCTAGACTTCTAAATTCCTATCTGAAAGGAAAATTGAACTCTTCTAAAAGAAGAGACATGGCTGGGAGGGGCCAGCACCTTGGCCTTCACTGACTTAACCTCAGTCACCCACACCCAAGAGAAGGCTCTCACACAGCACATGACCTCTGCACAAACCTTCTGTACCATCATCTCCCATGGCCAAGCCAGGGAGAACACAGGGTTTCCCCCAAAGAAATTCTAGAAGCTACTCTGGTCCCTCAGCTGACAAAGGCCAAGCTTGGAAGAAATAGATTCCTTTAGTGTGTGATCCCAGTCAGGGATCAGGGCTGGTGTACAGGTCAGGAAGAAGGGACAACTTCAGAAACTGAGCTGGGGGGCTGGTGAGATGGCTCAGCGGGTAAGAGCACCAACTGCTCTTCTGAAGGTCCTGAGTTAGGATCCCAGCAACCACATGGTGGCTCACAACCACCCGTAATGAGATCTGATGCCCTCTTCTGGTGCGTCAGCAGTGAATTACACCGGAGGGGGGTGGGGGGAGCGGCGGAGTGAGCAGGGCTAGGACGAGTAGGGCCCACAGAAGTCCTGAGTTCAATTCCCAGCAGCCACACACATGATGGCTCACAGTCATCTGTACAGCTACAGTGTACTCATACATAAAGTAAATCTTAAAAAAAAAAAAAAAAAACTGAGCTGGGGTCCTGGCTTCCATGAGTAGCTCACTTGGAAGTCCTTTCCTGTGGTCCAGGAAGCTTGTGGCTTGGTGTGCTTCTGACGCACAGACTTAGGAGATGTGGGCCAGGGAGCCCGACTGAACACCGAGGTGACTGGGCTGCTGCCTCAGCCTGCTCGGACCCAGACACTTTGCCTACAGTGAGTATTGGGCTCTGCATCCATAGGGCGGAGTGATGCTTCCTGCCCGTGTGCTGAGCAGATTCTGCTTCCTCCCAGCGAGCCAAGGAGTCTCACCTGTGTGCTGTGCCAAGCCATCATAAGAGGAGGTGGGGAGTGTGCGTGCCACAGGGCATCAGAACAGCTAAGACGCCAGCCCAGCCCTGCACCGTCTCAGCAGGTGGCATGGGGGCGGGGAGAAATGGAGCAGTGGTCAAATGGCCCTGGCAGGGCTGGAGCTTTCAATGACCCCACTTTGCTCTCCTGCTATGCCAACACAGCATAGTTGTGAGTAAAGGAGTCTAAAGTCCGACTCTCCACCCTTTCCCGGGAACCTTTTGTAACAGTGGGTAGCAGTTACCGAGATAACCACCCGACCAGCATCAAGCTTGACCACCACATTCATCTTTCACTCCCCAAGGCTCCAGAAAGAATGTTAAGTCACTCTCCCAAGATTACTCATGAACAGTAGGGAATCTGGAATTCTCACTAGGTGCGGTGTGTCCTCCCTCACAGAACAGAGCTCCTTTGGAGACCCTGTGGAGCAGGATGGTCCAACAGGTCCTGTCAAGTGGGCAAGAAAATGAAACAGAACAAGCTGAACCTCCCAGACGACTTTTTCTAGAGTGGCCACTAGAGAGCAGTACAGAGCCCTAAGCCAGAGGG
>JADRCD010185074.1:0-10427 GCA_019843815.1 Montemys delectorum | reverse complement strand
TCACGGTTTGCAGACATTGAAGTACTTTTTGTTTTTAAATTTCTAATTTTTTTCAAAGATTTATTTATTTATTATATGTAAGTACACTGTAGCTGCTATCTTCAGACACTTTTTCTTCTCACGCTGGCCCCACTCACTGGCTTGCCCGCTCACTGTAGCTGTCTTCCGACATCCCAAAAGAGGGCATCAGATTTCACTACGGATGGTTGTAAGCCATCATGTGGTTGCTGGGATTTGAACTCATGACCTTTGGAGGAGCAGACAGCGCTCTTCACTGCTGAGCCGTCTCTTCCAGCCCAACACTGGAGTTCTTAACTTAGAAATCTCTGCTAAGGATGGAAACCTGACCAAAGTCATCTCAGCCTCACACTGAGATTTTTCAGTGAAGGTTTAAGAAGCATGTGATTTTTCATGAATTACAAGATCAAAACAATATAAGAGAGAGAGACAGAGAGAGAGGGAGAGGGAGAGAAAATCACATCTTGTGAATGCCAGATACTATATTTTTGGCATAATTCAGCTCCTTTAAATATAGCAACATAGTCCTGATACACAGTCTGATAAGCCTTGCTACTTGGGAAGCTGAGGCAAAGGGATTGTTAAATTGAAGGACTACCTGAGCTATAGAGCAAAGGCTAGTCTAAGTAGATCAGTTAAGATCTTGTCTTAAAATATGAAATTGAAAGAAGACTAGGAATACAGGTCAGTGGGAGAAATCTTTGGGGTGCATACAGAAGGCCCCGAAATCCAAGTCCCAGCCCTACCCCCAAATAAGTAAGTAAGTAAGTAAGTAAATACAATAAGTAAACAAGTAAATAACGGATAATTATTAGTGTTTATTGGTCCTTATCATGGGGTAGGCACAGTGCTAAACTCATTGGCAAAGATCATTTCCCAGAATCCTCATTAAAAACTCTTTGAGGGATGGGATATCTTTATTGTTATTTATAGATTTTTGAGACCAAAGTTCAAATAAGTGATCAAATTCAAGATTCTAAGCTGTTAAAGGATGGACTTGGAGTTTGATCTCTTGGAGGCCAACTCCCAAGGCCATGATTATAAAAGCTCCTGAGAGTCCAGCTTGCCTGATAGGATACAGCAGTGTACCTTCATTAAAATTTTCTGTGACTTCTTAAACATATGAGCTAGAGTCCACTGGTTATGTGTTAGTGCTGACACAATTCCAGTTCCCTTTGACGTGGTACCTAAGGCTCTTGTCTGTGGCTCCTAAGCTCACTTGGGTAGAGCTAATGAGAACAAGGTGATGAGGTCTAGTCCCTACTGGCATCTGTTCACTGGACTGAGATTCAAGGCCATGAAATTAACCTTTCACCTTGGCCAGCTGCCTCACAAACACATGCTACTGCTAATCAGAGAGAATAAGGAGGGTATTGTAGCTAAAATACTATAGCCCCCGAAGACCTTGACCGGTGGTTCAATGACATTAACTTTCCAAGTCAAAACTAGTCATTATTGCCATTCCAATAAATAACTTTAAATACCATTTACGTGTGTGTGTGTGTGTGTGTGTGTGTGTGTGTGTGTGTGTAAGGAGAAAACATTGTCAAGTGAGTTTATAAATTACAGTTTTTTTTTTTAACCACACGCCTTTTTTGAGTACTAATATAATAATAATCTGTTGTATATCTGCCAGAATGGTGTGTGTGGAGTAGAAGCATTTTTCAGAATTAATTCCACCTGAGGACCATCTTCCTTTACTACAATCCTTAAAAACATGTGTGATCATAGTACACACCTTTAATCCCAGAGCTCAGGAGGCAGAGATGGGTGGATCCCTGTGAGTTCAGGGCCATCCAGATCTACAGAGTGAATTCCAGAACAGCCAAGGCTCTGCAAAGAGACCCTGTTTATAAAAGCCAAGAAAAGAAAAGAAGAGCGGAGAGGAGAGGAGAAAAGAAAAGAAAAGAAAAGAAAAGAAAAGAAAAGAAAAGAAAAGAGACATACTGTATTTAATGTGCCATTATACCTCAGCACTAAGTGATTCCAAGAGCTCCAGGCTTTTCCACATACCCAATCCAAGGATGCCCGAGGTCTTTTTACATAGTGGCATATGTATTTGGATATGACTATGTGATCACTCTCATATACTTTAAATAATTTCAATTTTATTATGCAAAAACCCAATGGCAATGTTGTATATATCAATAGCTGTTTAGAAAGTAAGGGCAAACAAACAAAGAACAACAAAAGCCCAAAACCATAATTTGGCAGACATTTTCATTCTGCAGTGGATAATTCAGTTCAGAATCTGCAAATGTAGATGCCTAACTGTATTTTCTTTGTTCTAGTTCCATTAAATATCTGTGGTAGAGCTGTCTTTCACACCGGGGTGGGATGGGGGGAGATTTATAGAGTTCAAATTTCTGCATGTGTGTGTATCTTCTTCCAACAGCTTCTATCTTTACCACCTAAGTGCTTTGGCGTCTCTTATTTAATTTTCTCTTTTTTTCTTTTTCTGCCCTAATTTTTAAGCAGGATTCTATGACTGGCCATAGTACACTCACCAAGATACTTAAATAAGATACTGCAGGGACTAGAACCCTGGTCTCCAAGCTCTGGCCCAGTTCTCTTTCTGGCAGCTTTTGCTGCCTCCCAGTGGACAGAGCACTTGCCAGGAGCAGGAATCTTGCTTTGACTCTTGTCTGGGAGCCCCGAGCTAGGTGAGCTGTAAGCGTGTCCTGTCATTGCTGTCCATTTACAAAGTGACCTTGTCTTAACTCTCTGGGAAAGATTACGCACCCCTCCCCCACAAAGAGAGTTGAGCACGTTATTAACCAACATGTAAAAAGCACTACTGATGGGTTCTGAGGACAGACTTAAAGTTGACTTTTGAGAGACAATAATGCCACTGTGGGGCCAGAGAAACCTTTTCTTGGGAGTGGTGAGGGCCGAGAAGGTTCACATGCACTCAAACCTTGAAAAGAACTGTGTCCCTCCTTACCGCACATTTTTTCCTCTTTCATTTCTCTTTCTTTCTATAGGTCTAGAGCCAATTCTGGTGATCTTATAATTTGGAAAAATAAATGAAAGAATGGGAGATAAATCTTCACTTTCTCTTTTCTCAAAAAAAAAAAAAAAAAAAAAATTATACCCGAGCGAACAATCTTTATGCTCTCTCCTTCAGTACTGCTTAGATGCTGCTCCAAAGAACCTTAGGGCTGCCAAATTCAGCTGGGTTTTTAACCAAACTCTGCTTCAGTGATCCTCTCTGTTGCCTGAAGAATTCATTATAAGGAAATAAACACATTAGCAACTCTTTGGTCTTTTACATCTCTCATATTTGTAAAGTGCCGAGGCTGCTGAGAAGAGAGCAGGTGGTTCCCACCGGTCAGCTGAATAGGTGTTGGTTACGTTACAAAAATGAGGTGCCCTGGTTAGCCTCCCAATAGATTGTATTGTTCTTCATCCATTTTGAAAGCTACCTAATTATGAATATTGAATGTTCTGGCTTTTAACATAAGGCACTTACCTTTTAATTGGCCATTGGTTTGTGTTTAGCTCCTGAGTGTCTCCACTGAGATTCAGATGAAATGGAGAGGTACCGAGCAGGATGGAGGGTAAAGGGTAAAATGATCAGGGATAATTAAGTGGAAGCAGGCAAAGTTAGGGGTAGGCCAGAGCTAGAGAAAGAGGTGGATTCATGGCACTCGGGATAGCTTTCGGTCTTACTGCCAGACTGTACTTAGTACCGACCTCCCCCCAAAGCACGTTTTAACTCTCTCCCTGGCTTCATACATATGCACACATGTTGACTTCTATCAGCCCAATCGCCATCATGACTCCCGTGTTCCCAAACCCAGAGCCAAACAGCAGGCAGGGGCATGGGGCTCTCACTGCACAAACTTGGCAGGGAGAAAAAGACTGTTAAGTGAGAGCTAATTGGAAGCTGCCTGAACGATACTCTCTCATAGCTGTTTACAATATCTTTCGGGCAGCAGCTTGCTGGTTATTCGGCTCTTGGGGAGAGTGAATGTGGAGAATCAGAGGACAGTGTTCCAGGTGGCAACGCAGTGGTAGTTTGTGAGACTCCTGACACATGGACTGTACTCATTGCTCATCCTTAGGATGAATCCTCGGCGCTCCCTTTTGAGGAAAGAACAGACTTCCTGTATATGATACATCCCTTCCTGTTCCCATGTAAGCCACGCCCTCCCTCTGGAGAGGCACTTAGATGCACATTCTTTGCCCATGCCATTCCCATAAGCAAAAGGACTACCAGAGGTGATCTATGGATCGTCTAGCTGTTCTGTGTTAAAACAAAACAAAGCATCCTTCCCTGGGGATCCCAAAGTAGGGCAAGGGAGTTTTCTCAATTAGAAAAGTCATATTGTTGGGATCTGGGATGCCTCTGTGAAGGCTCTGTAGCACTGGGGCTTTTCAGCTTCTTCTGTGTTCTAATCTTTCCCTCCTCCTCCACAGACATTATTTTAAGCTTCCCCCATGCGTCCATTTATAAGTAACAAGCCCCTTCCCTACTTTCTCACTGTATAGCCTTGACTGGCCTAGAACTCATTATGTAGACTAGGCTGGCCTCGAACTCAAAAGGATCTATCATCTCCTGTGTTGTCTGAGTGCTGGGATTATAGGCATATATTACCACGTGCATCCAGATCATTTTATAAAACATATATATATGTATATACATATATATATTATTTTGTGTGTGTATATGAGTGTAGGTATGTATATGCTACAGGACCTATGGCATGTGTGGAGATTCATGGCTAACTTTTAGAAATCGATTCTCTCCATCCACAGTGGAATCCAGGAATCAAACTCAGATGGCCAGGTTGACATAGCAAGTGCTGGTACCCACTGAGATATTCTCCCACCAACCTGCCTGGTCACTTCAAATTGTCCTGTTTAGCTGCCATTCCCAATCCCTGAGGTAGACGAAGATCATCTTTTCTATCAGTAATTGCATTCTAGATCGTCTCCGTCATCCTACTGTGTGCTGGGTTCCGAACAGGGCAGGATGACGGTGGACAAGGGAGAGAGAGCAGCAGGCTCATAACAAGTAAAGCAGGGCAGGTTGAATCACTGCCATGACTCAGAAATGTAGGATCACTTCTGCCTCTCAGCAAGATGAGAACCAACCTTAAAAACAAAACAAAACAAAACAAAAACCAAAAAAACCAAAAAAACAAAACCTTAAATAGAATATTACTATCTGTGTTTACAGATGTTGAGTCTGTGGCCATTGTTACAGGGACACTGTTAAAGTTTACTTTTTGTTTCATTTCTAAGTCAGAGTTTGTGACAAGTTGCCTTAGGCAAACCGCTGCACTGCGTTTGTTTAAAGCTGTGTCCGAGAGGTGCTGCTTTGAGCCTGTTCTTTGTCAGGGTTGTTCTACTGAGTTCTGAGTTTTGCATGCTTCCAAACACTGGGGCATTCCACCGGTTTACAAGTAACCCTACCAACTAAGCCTTTTGTCTGTATGACTTCATACGCAGGTATCACTTGTGGGTGGACCCACCTGTGTACTTAGATTTATCTCTTCGTCCTCACCCATCACCTTGCCCACCAGCTTGAGTTAAGGAATTGCCTGAGTGCATCCCCAGAGCCTGAGATAAGAAATGTGTGATTACTTTTGTCATTGCCAACTTAAGGTTTTGAGAGTCCAATTTATTTTTCCCAGTTTTTAATTTTTTTTTTTAAATATACCTTCTCCTTGTATTTTGCTTTTTCTTTCTTTTCTCCAGTGGGAGAAGAAGAAGTAACTTCTGAGAATCCATCTACGAGGAACTTCATCTGTCTAACAGGGCTGGGAAAGCTTTGCAAGGGACCACTTGGGTGTTCGGTTCTGGTGCGCTGTGGGTATAGCCTGGCTTCTTGCAGGTTCTGCAGTAGGGGCTGAGCCACCCTAGCCATCCTTCAGACCCTCTGGATGGAAATAATGATGAAAAGAGACCATCATCTTTTCTGGTGCCCAGTTGTTTCCTGCCATGATGAACTCAATTCAGTCAGGCCTTGGGAGTTTCTTAGTTCCTTTGAGATTTGGGTGGAGAACCATACCTGATCAGAAAAGGCTCTGTGGCTCTGAAATATAAGAATTATACTTGCGGTTCACAGAGGACATCTCCCGATTCTGCTAAGAGGAAAAGCACTTAAGGTGATACATTCTGTCCTTAACCTCCACATTCGCTAAGAATGAGAGATCAGCTCCTCCCGCCGACTCTGAGCCAGAGAAACAACTACTTAGATCCATCGTCCTTGTAAATGAGCCCCATGGCATATCCTTATCAAGTCATGGGCTGGATTACTTACCATTAGGACCATTCATTCAGATATTAAATGAGCTGCATACTCATGAGGAAAACTCCCATTTAGGGGCCACCTAAGTTTACTAAGTCTGTCTTCTGTGATGTTTCTGGCTTTAATGCTTGAGGATGCACAAGCAGATTTTTTGCTTCCACTTGGGAACCAAGGCCATCCTGGAAAGGATCCCCTGACAGGAGGAGACATCATATCAGAAGGTGCTAGACACCTGTGTCCAGTGGGGTTTTTGCTGAAGTCATTCCCGGAGAACCACACCCCTTTCTTTCTGTGCTGCTCTGAGTCCACTGGGTGCTTCCACCATCTCTATGAGATTCCAAGTCTCAGAGATTAGCCGAGAATAGGTGTGCTGAGAAAAGCCAGTAAACTTTCCAGTTCACAGTTGATCCTCTCACATAGGCTGACTAGGAGTAGCATCCTCCTGCTTGCTTCTGGGGCTGTTCTCTTATGCCCTCAACCTGTAACTATGACACTGCACACCTGGACTGAGCACTTCCTTGTAGAGGGTGAAATAAACACAATGGTGTGCATATGCAATGAAATCATCTCTCCGGACTTCTTCAAATTCCCCACCCGTCACAAGTTTACAACTTGGCCAAACCAAACACTTTCTTTTCTTCTTGCCCTGGGAATCCTATCAACCACAGTTAGAAACATTGGGAAATGTAGTCTTAGGTGGCAATTTGAAACCGCAGCCCTCAGTGCACGTGGCTGGTGGATGGTCACAGGCATCTGCAATGGTATGTATCAGTTGCCACCTTATTCTGTTCTTTAATGGCATCCATCCTCTCGTCCCTGCACACATATAGCCATGATATCTTCAGGTAAGCTCTGCCCTAATGCACACGTCACCATCATGAGTGATACAGGTATTGATGTCATACATACACACATGCACGAATGCATGTGAACTTTTGCGTGTACACACACACACACACACACACACACACACACACACACGAGGAAGTAGGGGGAGAGGTCTCAGAGATAATGTTAATAAAGGCCTTCCTGAGCGTTAGAAGAAAGTTACCCCAAGTAGTTCTAAATCTCATGCAGCAGTGATTGCCTGCTGTCTCCTGTACCTGGGAATAATGAGGAGATGGACCAGAAATGTGGAAGAGAAAAGGACCTATGTTCATCTGTGACTTAAGTCTTTGGGAAGATTTCTCTGTGTTATTTTCTTCTTGTCCAGGAAACTTTAAGGACTTCTTCAACTTGGGCTAGGTGAGAGCCCTGTAGGTTCCAGGTCCCTTAAAAGTGGGAAGAAGCCTTAAGGGTCACCGTATGCCGAGCACCCATGAAGATGCCAGCTTCATTGGCTTGCCCATGCCTCTTTGGCGTAGACTTTGTGTGCTCTTCACATTTTGTTTCTTATTTCCGTGTTTGCCTTTGTCACAATCACTGTCTGTACCTTCGTGGGCATGGAGCCTTGGTGCCTCTGTGTTCCCCACTTCTCCATGCCTCTCTGCAGAGCCTGCCTTGCGCCTTTCATTACCACGTTAACAAACTCGAGTCGTGCCTAACGAGGACGCCTCATACGTTATGCTAATGATCAAGAGACATGTTAATGATATTTTAGAAGCCTAATTAGTGGAATATATAACTATATGCAATTTGGTAATGGACTGTGACAACAAGTTGTTAAAAGGGGACTTGACAAATCCAGTTGCATGTGGCCTCAGACAAACAGGAGCTAAGAACGGATGAGTGGAAATCAGACAGGAAGGTGGAGGGAGGAGGTGTGGATGCCCATGAGTACATTTAGGTGGGGGTCAATAGTTCTTCAGGGTAAGGCCTTTTTCTTATCATCCTTCAACTGGCCTAAAACCGCAAGGCTGCCTGTATCCAAAGAATTATTTTCCAATGTTTCTTAAGCAATTGCTTTCCCTTCCCATTGATCATACGCATGTATCTTTGTTCCAAATGTTATTTTGATTATGTTATCCCCCCCCACAATATCCGTACTTGTGATTTGTAATGGAAGATGTACACACAGAAGATAGGTTCTCGTGCCCCCAGAAGGAGATTTTATTGTGTTATAAACTAACATTCAGGACTGTGTGAACTGGGAAATAATCAGGATTGTGTCTGTCAGCGTGTTGATCTTGTTGGTGGGAGTAAAACCAAGGGGTGGTGTGTGTAAGATCAGTCAGCTGTGGGGACGGCTTTTTCTCTTCATGAATGAATCAGTGGAGACAGGGAGTCGTTCTCTCTCTCTCTCTCTCAGTGATTCCCAATCTGGATCCTGGGAGGGCCATAGATGGCTGAACAGATTTGGGGAATCTATGCATACACCAAACATTGTAATTACGACACACACGTATGCAGTCATGCATGCACATGCATGCAAACATACAGATAAATATATCTCCTAAAATCCTTTGAATGCATGAAGCCCTTTTATGGTTGACAAAAAAGCGCCTTCACATTTAAAAAGGAGCCTTCTCCTTTCCTACACCCTCTCCCGTTTTCTTTTCCTCCTCCTCCTCCTCCTCCTCCTCCTCCTCCCCCTCCTCCTCCTCCTCCTCCTCCTCCTCCTCCTCCTTCTTCTTCTTCTTCTTTTTTAATATTGTGAAGGAGACCCCCACAGCCACAAAGACTGGGAACCTCTACTTAGCTTGTTGCCATCAAAGCTGCTTATAAAAATGTAAGCGTGACGGTGGTGGCGCACACCTTTAATCCCAGCACTTAGGAGGCAGAGGCAGGTGGATTTCTGAGTTCGAGGCCAGGCTGGTCTACAGAGTGAGTGCCAGGAGAGCCAGGGCTATACAGAGAAACCCTGTCTCGAAAAACAAAAAACAAAAACCAAACAAACAAAAAATGTAAGTACATAGCTTTTACTTTTGACTATGGTTTGAATTATAAATAGTATGTTTCTGAGACTTAGTGGTGTCTGTTAATTGCTTTACTGTTTCTCTCTGTTTCTCTGTCTCTCTGTGTCTCTGTGTCTCTGTCTTTGTCTCTGTCTCTCTCTCTCTCTCTCTCTCTCTCTCTCTCTCTCTCTCTCTGTCTCTCTCTCTCTCTCTCTCTTGCTTTTTCAAGACAGGGTTTCTCTGTGTAGCCCTTGCTGTCCTGGAACTCACTCTGTAGACCAGGCTGGCCTCGAACTCAGAAATCCGCCTGCCTCTGCCTCCTAAGTGCTGGGATTAAAGGTGTGCGCCACCACTACCCAGCTCCCTCTTTCTTTTTAAACTAAATTTGGAGCTATAGAGTAGGACCACCACCCCGACCTCACCCTCAGAATCCAGTAGTCTTTTAGAAAGCATCCTAACCCAGAACTCATCATGAAGAAACTTGGGCACTGCAGTACCTTGACAGAGCTTGCTTAGAGGCTTCAGCTCCAGTAACTGGCCTTATTTATTTATTTATTTATTTATTTATTTATTTATTTATTTATTTTCTATGATTAAAGTGACCTAGAGAGCTAGGCTTACAGCATCACACTTGAGTAGCCAGCAAAGCTTTCAGAAGCATGCACTCGGTTAGAAAATGTCTCAAGTTTTCAGCTCCTTGATGGATAAAGACAGTTACAGGCACAAGGAGAGTGTTTTGTGCTCTTGAAATGTAGTTTATCAGGTTATTGGCAGCAGGGTGTATCTGTCATGTCTCCCTGGCGGTTCTTCCCAGCATCCCATCCGCGTGCCCCATCCTCACTACAGACCTCTGTTTTGGTTTAAATGTTTATTGAGCACTAAACCTGTGTCTACCCCAGTTCTGGAGTGCTGGGTAACTTTCCTTTGCTGTTTTCTTTTCTTATTTTTTTTTATTTTAAATGTTACTCCTTCTAGTACAGTCTTGGGACATGGGCCTTGGGCAGAGGTCCCTCCATAGCTGGGACCTGAGCTCTCCTTCTTTTGCCTTGCTGTGGCACCTTAAAGGATTCAAAGATTTCAATTGAAAGTCAAGAGGAACAACTATGCATTACCCCCTTAGTAAATAATGCCCTCCTGACGTCCAAGACCCTTAGGAGTCTTTATGTAGATATGACTGCCAGCCATGGCTGTGATAACTTCTTAGATAGGGAGGAAATCCATCTTCAAATGGGCAGCCACAGGTGTCTCTTGTAGAATGTAATGTGTCAAGGAGATCTACCTGAACGCCCCTTTTCAATGAACAGATTTAAAAAAAA
>JADRCD010185072.1:0-12184 GCA_019843815.1 Montemys delectorum | reverse complement strand
GCCTCAGTCAGCTCACTGCAATGACTACCAATGAAGCTGTTCCAATGTCCTGAACTGAAAGTGCCACTACTCAGGATCCATCCCACTAACTGAAAACAGGCTCGCGCTGCATGTCCCCTTCAATTCCCTAAACCTGCCTTAACCAACTCCCAGCATTGCAAGTCACAATGCCTCTCTGCTTCTCCGCTGTTTTCAAGGCTTTGAGCAAAGTAGACCATTTTCTCAGGCTAGACCAATTCCTGTTCTGGGACTAAGATTAACGGTTACTGCCAGAACACAACGTAGATTCCCAGGTACTACATATAATGTTTTTTGTCCAATGCTGTGTCCTGGTTCCAATCACAGGCTCTTAGTGGTTGGAAGTCATCCAGATACAGTTTGATTTATGAAACCAACACCTACTCTGGTGGATGTCATTATTTTTAAATTTTATGTATGTAGGAATATTTTGTATGCACAAATGTTTGTGCACCATGTTCATGCCTGGTGCTTATGAGACCAGAAGAGTGTGTCGGAGCCCCTGGAACCGAACTTACAGACAGTAGTAAGGTGCCATATTGTGCTGAAAATCAAACTCGGGTCTTCTGGAAGAGCAGCTAGTTCTCTTAACTATTGAGTCTTAACTTTTAACATGAACTCTTTCTCTAGTGCCTCTCAAAGACTTAAGCTTCCATCAGGAACTTTCCCTTAAACTGCAGCTAACTGTACAAATCATAGTTTCTTCTCTTATCTCTAGTTGTCTCTTGCCCCACTGCTCAAGTCACCAATCCTATTAGCCAGTTGCCTACTACAGAGGATGTCCCTAACAAATTCCGTGTGCTCAAACTAAGCACAACATGCCATTCCTTACAGGTCACAAACCTAGCAGGTCCAAGTAAGTCAGCAATGGAAGCCCAGCTGAAGCTCTCCAAGGACCAGTTAGTTCCATACCCTGCTACCATCCCAGGCTCAGAGGGGACTGGGTACAAAGCATACTTACAAAGACATATGAGGCAGTAGTTGGGACTCTCACATCTTTACCAGAAGCAGGATGAGTGTCCACAATATCCTGGGGGACTGGGATGGAAGAGACAGAGCGTCTCCTAAGGAGTAACACAAAGGCAGACATTATACGAAACTACACAGGATCAGTATCCACCAGACTGCCAAAAAGGCCTCAATGATGACCTTGTTTAAGCAGTGTGCCTGTACTAATAGCTGTTGCCTTTCTAGACCCTCCAAAACTCAGGATTCATACCATCTCATTCAAATGACAAGAAAAAGTTAGACATACCTTACTTCTTGTTCACTAATTCATGGCTCTAAAACCCAGCACTAAAGCAGTCTCAAACGAAAGCTGCTTGCCCTGTCAGTCAACTATGGGAAACCTCGACCTAACACACTTGCTAGCTTAGAGGCGAACTCTGGCACTTTGAAACACTGTTTTACGCTGATTTCCATGCCTATTCATAACCACCCTCAGCGTTTACACTTGTGGTCAAGGCAAAGTCAAACGCATGCTAAGAGGAAGAGCACCAAGAGCAAGATGACTGCATGGAGCCCAACCTGACTGCCCAGCTCAAGGGCTCCAGCACTCACTCCTAGGAGCATGCAAAGCATCCTGGTTAGCATGTGGACATCGATGATTGCGGGCAGCACAGCGTGATCAGCACGATTATCAATAACCCACACTCACATGCTGGGCTGAGAGAGGGTAATATTTTCACCTGGCAGCATCAGAAGAATGATGTCCCAAAAGGGGAGATTCGGACAGACTAAAGGGAAAGGCCATAGATCAGCTCGCAGCAAGATAAAAAGAAAGGAAGTCGCAGAAAAGAGGAAGAAGCTAAATGACAAGCTGAATTAAGGCATCCATGTTCTTGGCACCACTGAAATTCTGGTGTACATTAAAAATAATACATCACATACATATGCTTAGGTATATTTACACATTTTAAAAAAGGAAAGGTGAAGGTCTTCTAACCTACCCAAAGATATTAGTGATAGAATCCAGAAGGCCTCCAGCAGGCTGCGAGAGTCGCTTACTAAAGAGGAGGGGAGGATAGGTTTAAACCTTAGAAACATCTTGCCCCCAAATCAAAACAGCCCCTAAAAATAAGTACCTGGGAATACACTTTCGACTCCCAAATCCCAGCCAAGATAAACTCAACACAGCATTTGAACCACCAGGAAATAGTAAGGAGGGAGAAGGAAAACCCAGCCTACAGTCTTAAAGGAACAAAGGTTCCCAGGATTAAGCTGATCTCCCTGCAAATAACAAGGAATCTGTCTAACGCACCTAAAAACTTCTGGTGCTCATGGTAAATCCAACTCATTCTTTCAGCTCTACTTTAACAAACCCCTACAGTATCTATCCTTGTATCCTAGGCTCTGGTCAACATGTATAATAAAGTTTAATGTTTCACTCATCTCTCAAAAGGTTGTTGTATCTGTTTGTGTTAGAAACAATAGGCCATCCGTACTCTGCCTCCCTCCCACTATCCTCTCTGTGGGGTAGAAGGGGCCTGGGGACTCTGAGTACATAAGACTAGGTTCTCATGTCATGTCCACAAATGAACAGTTACAATGATGCTGGCGCTAGCTTTTTCCCACACCTAGCCAGTCCACTCACGTAGCTGCTCTGCTGATGGCTCTCACGGGAGAGGTCTCTTCTGTGTGATCTGAGGTCTCATCCACAATGACTTCAATGTCATCATCCCTAGTAAGAAATGAAAGAGAATCTGTCATTGTCCCAAAAGGGAGGTCTGCAAAGGCCAGTACCACATTCTAATGATGGACTCTCTCTGGAGACTTCTTTGCAAAGTGATGGTGAAGAAGAAAAGGGAACTCCACTATGTGAGAAACATAAACCACTGTCCCTACTCAAAACCAACAGTGCCAAATGAGAATAACTTTCCAAAAGAAAATCGAAATGCACGGCTTCTGATGGCTGGAGGCTCTGCACGCTTCCTGTGCTCCTTTCTGGTGTTTATCCCAGCAGATACCAGTACCCCTGGAATTCCTCTTCCTATACACTCTTGTAGGTCAATTCTTCCCTGACTGTGGGGAAAGCAAGTAATTATTTTGATATTAATGATCTGCTATGTTGTAATCTTTATGGGAAAAATAGCTTAATAAATTAAGAGTTTACCACCTACTGTTTGGAGTCTTAAGAATTTGAAAGCTAGATTTGTTTTTCCTTTCAATGATTATCTGGATTTTGAGTATATATACTTAAGAACCTGTTACACCAAGGCTAAGTAAATTTATTTTCCCTTATTTACTCTAGGATTACACATAACTGCCTCATACTCTTGGCTGGGGTATAGAAGAGAATAAAGGAACAAGGCTGTGCCTGGTTTCCTACTTGGCTGGCTTTTCCTAGATCTAGAGTTTGAGAGAGTCCCAGAGAAAGATGTCAAGAAGAGCCGAGTCTACAGTGAGGCTCTGATAGGGTCTCAGGATTCTAAAGGCCCACAACCCAGAAAATACCAGGTCCTGCCAAGTCACCATCTCCACCCTAAAACGTACATGTCTCCAACCCACACTGTCCTATTCCCAAGGAGTACACAGGTTAGAAAAGCCTCTCTAGCAAGCTCTTCCAGATTTTCACGTTAGCACAAGCTCTTCATGTGAGATCCTGGGCAGGATGCGGGATCCTTTTCGTCTAGTCACCTGGTTATACTGGTAAACAAGAGGCAGAGACATCACACCACCTTTTTTTGTGTTTCGCTTTCTTTTTAAAGTAACCAAATCTCATAATTAGGTGACCTATTTATTTACTTTGCAGGTTTGAATAAATACACCAAGACCAGTTTTCTCCATTAAGGTCAGGAGACACACACATTCATGTTCTCTCCTTCTAGAGCAAAGGTTTATCAGGACAATTTTCGTTTCTTCAAGGAGGAGGATGTAAGGGTGGATGGCTTGGGTTTAAACCACTCCTCTCCACTTAAAAGAAAGCAATAAAAATTTTACTTTTTAAAAGTGTAAGTTTATAGCCGGAGAATAGTGGGGCACACCTTTAATCCCAGCATGTGGGTGGCAGAGGCAGGTGGATTTCTGAGTTCGAGGCCAGCCTGGTCTACAGAGTGAGTTCCAGGACAGCCAGGGCTACACAGAGAAACCCCGTGTCAGAAAAAAACAAACAAACAAACAAAAAACAAACAAAAAAAAATGTAAGTTTATTTATGTATGTTTAGCCTGCATATATGTAGGCATGATGCTGGGTGTCTGGAGAGGTCAGAAGAGGGCACTAGATCCTGTAGCTGGAGATAGAGAGATGGCTGTGAGCCACCATGTAGGTCCTGGGAACTGAACCCAGGTGCTCAACAAGAACAAGGGCTTTAACCTGCCGAGCCCTCTCAGCCCCAGGAGCCAATGCACATTTAAGTAACAGTGGGTCGTAAACAGTGGGCTGAAGCTAACATATTCCAGCAGAAAACCCACCATGAGGTCACTCAGAGCAGAGGACTATCACAGACCTTCCAGTACCAGGCTCTCCACCTCCACTAGCAGGTGGACTAGGGGAGCTGACTCAATTTCATTTCTTTTTGCAGACATTGCTGACCTCACTGATGTTTAAAAAACTGGACAAACTTCCACTAAGGTGACAGGCCAGGAGAGTAAGAGACTGAAAGCACAGCATAGATTACATGACCATGGGCCCGATGAAAGAAAGGCCAATGATCCAGGTGTCTACAAACAGTAAGGCGGCTCTGGGTGCAGGCAGTTAGTCATGAACAGCTGACTGAAAAAGTCCTTTTAAAGTAATTTAGAGATATATCCAAAAGTCCTAAGTCAACACATATTACTTTAAAAATTTCATCACAAGTAACTGATTTTGAATACCATCGGAGGCCACTTTCAGTGCATTATTTGTAAGTGCGACAAGAAGCCACCAGAGTAGAATTAACTGGCGTGCTCATGTGCGTGCTACCTTTTCACTGGTGATATTATAGTTTTATTCTCTGCCTTTAATATTTTAACTTTGGGCTGCGGTTGTAAGTCCAATCCCTAATACCTCCCCATAGTAAAACAAATTTTTTTTTTTTAGCTTTTAAAGAAATAAAACCATAAAAAAATCATTAAGAGCATAGTTTTGATTAATTTCTCTATACTTACTGTTCAACAGGCAGAGGTTCCTTTGCTGCTTCCGCAAGCTCCTTCTGCAGCCTTGCTTGACGCCTCCTGTTTGCAAAAATGAAATGAACACGCAAAACATAAAATTCTGCCTGCTTATGAAAGCACCGTGTTTTTTTCACTCTCAACAAACTTTTATTTCTGAAAGCATATCTGAATATTCAGTTCAGGACTGGAGATGGCTCAGTGGGTAAGAGTGCTCACTGCACCAAGCATGAGGATCTGAGTTCAGATCCCAGCATCTACATAAAAGGCCCAGCATGATGCACGCCTATAACCCCTGTGGGAGTGCAGACAGGAGGATCTCTGGGGCTTGTGCTCAGTGCGCCTAACTTCAGGTTCAGTGAGTAAGCCACAGCGCAGTACACCTGCATGGACTCATGCCCCTCCCCACACTAAGGAATGGTTAAGCCTTTTCAAGTAACAGCTAGTATGGCCAAAGACACCCAAATTCCCACCCTAAACACTGATGAGAGTCCCCACTATAAAAAGGCTCCAGTGCCAGTTAAAAGGTTTATGCCACTAAGCCTAATGACCAAAGTTAGATCCCTTGTGGGAGCCACCTGTGAACTGTGCTCTCTCTCACACACACACAAAAGAAAACCGGCCTGCAGAGAACTGAGGCTGCCTAGGTTAAAAAGGTGCTTCAAGTTGATCCCAGGGCTGACTTAGCTTCCTGTAGTAAACTATCTTATTAACCCAGCCACAAAACAAAACCAAGAAGAAACCCAGTGACTCTCACAGTTTGAGAACCACTGCTCAAGTCTTATGTTATCTCTAGGTGACCTGGGCTACCTAAGGAAATGCAAATATCATCTATTTAGTTACACACAGTCCAAAGATGTGGGGCCTATTGACACCAAGGGACAACTGCATCCCTATTCCTAAGTAAGGTACTCTAAAATCCTTGGAGAGTCGAAGTGTACAGAACTGTAAGTAAGACCAGGCAGTGTCGTGGCCTGGACAAAGCACTAAGGGGTCAGCATCTTACCCACCGCCACCCTTGTCAGAATCATGGCTCCCTACTTTTTAGCCAAGGTGGTCTATTCCCTTCTTTGGCAGTTTTACTTCTCTGTGAAGGACTTCAACCTCACACTAAAATTCTAGTACTGGCTTTGTTACATTTTGTGTGTGCACACGGGAAGTGCAAGGGGCTCATGTGTGGAGGAAAGAGAACTTGCAAGAGTTGGGTCTTTTTCCCACCATGTGGGTCCCAGGGATCAAACACAGGCCATCATTCTTGGCAGCAGTGTCTCTGAGTGGTAAGCTGTCAAAAGTAGCACTACTTTTGAGCTACAATAAAGAACTGTTGGAAAAAAAATTAAAGCCCCACTGAAAATTCTCTAATGTAGAAAAGTCCTCTAAATGGCTTACTAGAATCTTGGAAAGGAACAAGGAAGGCTGTTGTCTTAGGGAGTGTCTTATATTTTTTACCACTGTAAAGAATGAAAATTAAGTATTACAATTTATCAAGACAGTCTTATACCTGGATTTGGGTGTAGCACTATCTTACAAGGAAGCTGTTGGCAGACTACCTGAGGCCTTCTCCTTTCTCCAGCCTAGATTCTATTCTGTATGGTGAGAATAAAAAACTGAAGGGGAGAGGGCACAGGGCACCTCAGTGCTTCTGATAGTCTGGATGTCCTCTGAATGAGTTTTTTATATAATTATTGTGCTGGGCTATGGGGAAGATAATCTACCATGGAGGCAGAACAGGAACAACCATCTCCAGTCAGTGTGACTGCAACAACCCAAGCCAACTAACACTACTAGAAGCAAGAAAAAGAGAGTAGCAAACAAAGCTGGGCTAGCAGAAAGGGCACAGCAAGAGAGCACTTCTATACAACTCACTTTTCAGGGTTTATATCTACAGTTACATGATGCCACTTCCAGGCCCCCTGGGGTCCTCACGACCCTAACTCTGTCCCAGAAAGCTGAGGCATAAGCTAAACCATCGAATATAAATCCCCATGCAAAGACGGCTCATTTTTCCTTAGTAGACGTTTCAGGGGCTCAGAGTGTGGCAGTTGTCCATCATGTGTAAGGCCTAGAGGTTCAGCCCTTAGTTATACAAGAAAAACTTCAGAAAGGTAGAAAAGATAAAAACAAGAAACAAACATGCAAGCAAGCAAACAGAAAACAGCATCTCATCAACCTCAAATAAAAGTAGAACACTTTATATTTCATATTTCTAGTTTTATAATCTCCAAACAATTAAAGCTATGAATTGCTCTTCAAATACATAACGTTGAGGCTGGGTGAGGCGGTCTACACCTTTAATCTCAGCACCTGGAAGTCAGCCAGGCCTGGCCTATAAAGCTAGTTCTAAGACACTGAGAACTACACAGAAAGACCATCTCTTAAAAAATAAAATAAAACTATCTGGGCCGGAGAGACGGCATTTCCAGTGTGTAGGCATTCATGCAGACTGAGTGCACACACACAGAATACCTAGGTAACTAAGTATTTTTAAAAACCAAACCAACCAACCATCCAAACCCCCTAAAATGTATAATCTTAATGTCTTGATGAAATTTCACTGTTTGTGTGCCTAAGTCACAACTTAAATATGAGGACCTAATTTTCTTCACTGTGAATCATGTGCCACCTTGACTAACCATTTGTCAATGAGTTTTCCTACTCCCTTGGAATGAAGGCCAACAAGTGGCTAGTCTAAAGCAGTTGTCCAGCACTTGGAACACACTTGTCTAACTTTTCTGTCATCTTCACAGGCCACAGCCACTGCTGCTTGTCATTCCTGCCACTTCCCAATACTGCATCAGACTTTAGTTTAAAAGAGCATTTCGAGCCTAGTGGATGGAGTTGACTGGTGTCTAAGTTTGATTCTCTGAGTTTGGTTTCCTGACACCTACATAAAGGTGAGAACTGACTTCACAGTGTTCTCCAACGTCCACACGTGCACTGTGCTGTGCTTTTACCTTCCCTACCTGTGTGTTCATACACAAGAACTCACTCACAGTGATGAAATAAAGAGCATTTCTTTTTTTTTCTCTTTTTCTTTTTGGTTTTTTTGAGACAAGGGTTTCTCTGTGTAGTCCTGGCTGTCCTGGAACTCACTCTGTAGACCAGGCTGGCCTCGAACTCAGAAATCCACCTGCCTCTGCCTCCCAAGTGCTGGGATTAAAGGCATGTGCCATCACTGCCTGGCTTAAAGAGCATTTCTTAATTTGCTGTTCTCTCATGTTAAGAAATCTAACAATTTTACTGTCACTCTTTGATTTTATGGCTGGAAAGTTCTTTAATATTCCTATTTAGGAACCTTTCATTTGCTTTCTAAGATGACCTCTAGGACATAATCTTTCCATTACTGTACGTGACATGGCAGGGCAGGCCCTCACCACGAGTCCTCAGAATGTATCCCTAACAGCACGAATTAAAGTCCTGTTCTGACTGAGCTCAGGCGGAGATTTTCCAGATGGATCTATTTAAGTGTGGTCTTGTTGTTTGAATGGAAGTATGTGTTAGTAACGTGAGCCTTGATCATGATATATAGTCAGCACCTGTTGTGCACACATGCGTCCTAAATTCCTGCATGTCCTGTCACGCAGATGCAAATTCCTAACTTGTAGGATGGGAAGCTTCCTCATTAAAACAAGTGTTCAGTGGTCAGACAGGTGTTCTTTTTAAAAGCTTTGTTGTTGTTCTGGATTTATAATCAAGATTTAGTGGAATTAACTGAATGGTTTTAAAATTCCTTTTTCAATGTAATGCATTTAACTGACCCCTCAGTGGCCCATCTTTTAATTCCTTGCATAAATCCTACAGACTTTGCCATATTAAAAACCATTAACTATGAATTTAGGAATCTCAATTTTAAAATCCTGAGATTAAGCTAGTCTTCTTACTAGCAGACTGGGATTCCTGTCTAGGTCTGAACAGCTTCATGGAATTAGGAGGTAGGAGAGACATGCACCAAAGACATGCCACTAGAATAGTGTGGTCCTAACAGTGCACCCCCGATCAGCTGCAGATGGTCTTGCAAATACAAGTTTCTGATTCCCACATTTCTACTTTAGTTAGTGTTTTCTGGCTCATGACTCCTCTACCACCACTACCACCTGACAGCTGCCAGGCAGGTTTTTCTTTTCAGAGCCAGGTTCCTCTCGACCAACCCCAGAGTCCACTAACTGTAGCTAGATGTCCCACCTGGAGTCCTTCTCATTCTCTGCATTGAGGCGATTGGCTTCTTGGGCCTTCTCAGCCATCCACCTGGTGACCAGTTCTTGGTTCTCCTCAGTAGTTTTCCTCAGTTTCTCTTCTAGGGCAGTAAAAGTAATCTGCAGGGCATCATATTCATCCTTCAGGGTCTGGTTGGCTACCTCGAGGTCCTGCAGTTTAGTGCGCAAGTCCAGGCAGTTTGTCTCCAGGTCAGAGATGGTCTGTACGCACTCTGCAATCCTGAAAGCACAATTTGAGAGGAGCTCTCCCTCATCAGAACGCTGCAACCACAGCCAGAGCACCTGGCTGAGCGCCACCTAGGTGAGCTTGAGCAAGCAGCAGTGGCAACACTGGCCACCATACCTGGCCCATCTAGCTCCTTGGTATGCAGATCAGGTCAATAGCAAACACCCAGGATGAAGTGCCTACTGGTCACAAATGGCCAGTAATAGTAGTTTTGGGGAAAACAGAACCTGGGGGAAGGGGAAGCTCTAGGCATTCCCCAAGTGGCAATGGGCCTTGCAAGGATCTCTCTACAGCACTAAATCTGAGTCTGTGGGTTTTTTTTTTTTTTTTTTTGTCTGCCAAAGTTCTTGGTAGTAAACAATCTTTGTGCTTACTAATGTATCTTCCAGCACCCAACAGACATGTGCTTCACCACTGCGGCCCTCCCTCTAGTGGCAGACCCTGGTGACTGCACACAGTGCTCATGGAGAACTGAGAATGCCATCGGGTAGGTGCACAGTACCTAGGAGCCCAAAGGCTCTTCTTAGAAGAGAGTGAGTGTCAGGTTGCAAGTACTGGAATACAATTCTTGCTGAGAGCAGGGTGGCTCCCACCTGCTATCAGCCCTGCTCTGACTAGCACAGCACAGCACAGCACAGCACAGCACAGCACAGCACAGCACAGCACAGCACAGCACAGCAGAGCAGAGCAGAGCAAAGATGTGTGACCCAACAGCCAAACCCCCAGGACTCATGGTCTCTACTTACTTTGCTTCATTCATCTGTATCTCCTTGTCCTTCTGCTGCATTTGGTTATTCAGGTCAATCACCAACTGAGCTAACTGGGAGATAAGTAATATTCTTGTAAAGAGGAGGCTTCTGAACCTCAACCACATAATGGGTTACTATTTCCTTCATTTTTAAGAGAGAAGGTGTGCCTGTGGGTTGCGTAAAGTTTAACGGAAAAGGGATATGGTTGCAAAGCAGGCAGAAAGCCTGTGAGGCTGTGTCTGCTGCCTCTTACCGAGCATCTTGGTTGGCTTTGCGGTCTGTACAGGGGAAACTGTCTACGCTTCCATCTTGTGGCTGACTCAGCTGAACATGGTAAAGGCATTTTCTAATCTAAGACCAGAAACTAGAGTACAACACTCACCCTCAGACTGATATCTGGGGGTTCAACTAAAAGTCAATGTATCTATCAGGAAGACTTTTAGGGGATCAAATAGTAAAATTTTTTCTCTTCAGGACTTCCCTACCATTTTCCTTTGCTGCTGTTAAAAGAGCAGTGCTCTGGCTTTGGCTTACCACTGCTAACAGGCCCCGGGTTGCTTGATGGTTTCCTCTGTTGTGTCTTATCCTAGGCTGCCTGCTGACCCATCTCCCACCGTACCCCCTGCCTCATGGAGAATTTGTAATGTCAAATTAGACCAGATTACTGTACAATTTCAGGTCAGTGATTGTTTTCCTGCCGCTTCTCAGAGGGCCCTGCAAAGAAAAGAGGGGGCTTTCTTTACCTCCCCACGTTTCTTGTGCAGTTCAGTCAGCTCTTCCTGGTGTTTGATCCTCAACTGGGCCATTTCTTGGAGCTGACTATCATTCCACGCACCATCATGTCCAGGACTAAATCATCATCAGCCACACAAAGACAACATGCAAAAAAAGACAGTGAAATCAAGAATCAGACTCCATACCTTTCTGACTAGGCAATAAATCACTAACTCCAGACTTTCATCCTGCACAATCTACCAAACCATTCTGGTATCTGAAACAGTGGCAAATCTTGAACCATTATGGGTAGAAAGCAGGAGACTGGTGGTGGTAAACTAAACACAAGCACAGCTGCCAGTCAGCTCAGGAACAAAGGCCAAGCTCCTGAGTAAAATGTAGGTGAACAGCCAACACGCCCACTCACTGCAAGTACTGCATCCCAGCCCTGTGCCAGGTACTGCTGGTTCTGTCGAGAAAGGAAGGAGGGGGCACAGAACTCTGTTCTCAGGTATCTGACAATTAATAAAAAGCAGATGGGCAAAATCAAATAGTGTGTGAAGCTATGTTACAAAGAAAGCACAAGTGAGGAGAGAAACAGGGTAGAAAAGTCTAGGTTTCACTAAGGTGACGAAAGAAACAGAGGGCAAGATATGTACTCACCCCTACCTAGAGAGGGGTCTAGAGGGGGCCGCACACTACAGACCTGGACACTACAGTGTCAGTGAAGGGGAACGAGAAACCAAGACTTAGTAAGAAACATTATGCTGAGCATCCCACTCTCCTGGACTGTAGGGAGGAGGCATTCACTCACTGATGAAGGGTTTTAGTAGTCTGGGGTAGGGAGAGAGTGTAGGGCAGGGGCAGAAATAGTGAGACCAATTAGCAGGACATTGGGTAACCCTACTACAGAAGGTAGCTCACACCACAGCGGTGCCACTGGAGACAGTCTAGACCCATTCTGAAATGTGGATGTGGGGAACGAAAGGCTGGCAGGAACAGGGATAACTCAGGGCTTGGAATCTGAGCAACTAGCAAACCAGGTATCATTAACTGCATGGCAAGACTTGGAGAAGGAAAATGTCTACTCGAGGACAGGAGGGTTCTGTTATGGCCACCCACACTGACAGCTCACAGGTAAGGTCAGCATACAGATGTGCAGAAAGCTACAGGAG
>JADRCD010185068.1:0-17576 GCA_019843815.1 Montemys delectorum | reverse complement strand
ATTTCTTTTGGTGCTTCTCAGTTATTCAGTATTCCTCAATTGAGAATTCTTTGTTTAGCTCCGTAATCCATTTTTTTAAAAAATGTTAGTAGTTGATACTTTAACTATTATTAAAAGACATCATGAATTTATTCTAAATTTAAAAAGTTTGATTTTATTTAATTATATATATTCTAAATTACACAGGGAGAACACAATATAAAAATCTCATGGAATAACTAAGTATATACAAAGACTTTTACTATAGAAATCACCATTAAAACCCTAAGCAATAAGATAAAATTACTTATCTCAAGGCTGGAACCTATGATTGAAGATTCATATCAAAATTACGTGATATGTAAAAAAAAATAAAAAAGTATATATCAAGATAACTCCATCAAGAAATTCAAATTAAGATCTGTACCCCATTTTAATAGGGTTAATTGTTTCTTTAGAGTCTGACTTCTTGAGTTCTTTGTATATATTGGATATTAGCCCTCAATCTGATTTAGGGTTGGTAATGATCTTTTCCCAATTTATTGGTTGCTGTTTTATCCTATTGACAGTGTCCTTTGCCTTACAGAAGCTTTGCAATTTTATGAGGTCCCATTTGTCAATTCTTGATCTTAGAGCAGAAGCTATTGGTGTTCTATTCAGGAAATTTTCGCCTGTGCCCATATACTTGAGACTCTCCCCTACTTTCTTTTCTATTAGTTTCAGTGGTTTTGTGTGGAGATACTTGATCCACTTGGACTTGAGCTTTGGAAAATCGTCTTTTGGGAATCAAATTGTAGGGAATTTGTATGTTCATCCTTATGAGATTTCCAATTGCGAATTTTGTATCTCTCAAGGTATTTCTAATGCATTAGCATTACACAGGAAGAGTGACTACAGTTATTTAAATGAGCCTATAGCCAACACAATGTCTTGCTATGCCTTAAAATCCATTTTGAAACAGTGGCCATTAAACCCATGGACAGAATGAACCCTCTGCCTTGTTTAATTTAGCTTGAGAGCTGCCTGGTGCAATGTCAGTTCTTCCTGGAACTGACCATACAATAATAGCATAAGAAGAGTTTCTGTTTCTTTTAAGTTCCTTTAACTTCAAATGTTAACCTCTGTTTTTCTCTCTCTCTCTCCGTGAAAATGGATTTTTCTTGCATAATATACTGTGATTATAGTTCTCCCTCCCAGTTCCTCTCCACCTCCCCTACCATCCAGACCCAGCCGTTTCTGTTTCTCATGAGAAAACAGACATTTAAGGGATAAAAATAAAATAAAATGAAAGATAAAACAAAAAGAACACATCTAAACAGGACAAAACAAACAGAAAGAAAAGAGCTCAAGAAAAGGCAAAAGAATCCCATAAGAGCACTCAATTAGAAGCCATAACACATGTGCAAATGAGCTGTAGGGTTAAGAATGGGAAAAAAACACACACTTAGAAAACAAACATAAAAGGAAAAGCTTTATACAACATCATGAGAAAAGGAACCTTTAAGGATGTGATTAAGTTTGTTTTCTGTAGACCATCTGATGCTGGACATTCAGCTTACACTTAAGACTGGTTTATTTCACCACTGAGACTCCCTTGGTTTAAACTGATTTTTCACTTGCAAGTGATTATCAACTGGAGATAGCTTCTTTGTTGGCGATGAAGGCATGTGTCCACTCTTTCAGTTCTAGTAACCCAACTGGTGCATACCTGTGCAGAACATGTGCATGCCGTATGTATGCTATCTCAGTCTTTCTGAGTTCATATGTCCTTCAATCTTGTTCCTTTAGAGGACCTTAACTTTTGGTGTCCTTCAGACCCTCTGGCTCTTACCCTTTTTTGGCCTCCTCTTCACTGAGTTCGCTGAACCTTGATAGAGGGACTTGATGGAGGCATCTCCTTGAGGGCTGAGATTTCCGAAGTCTCCTCCTCTCAGCAAGGTATCTGGCTGTGGGTCTCTGTTCTTGTTTTCACTGCTGCAGGAGGAAGCTTCTCTGATAATTACTTTTTTAAACTTGAAAAAATAAACCTTTAAGAGAACAACAAAGAGTGAGACTGAATGCTTTGCCTGACGTTTGTAACTCTTGTATTAAGTTTGAAGAAGAGGACTTTATAAGTTACTCTTTCTTTGAGATGAATGCTTTTCCAAATTATCACAGCTAATGAACCAAATTCTTACCCTCACCCAATGTCGGTGCCACCATTGTTCGCTGAAACAGTTGGTGAATGACTTTATGAATAGACCATCTTAATACACACACCATTTCTTAAATGAATGTAACCTGTCCTCTGTGAGCTGAGAAAAAAGTCACTCAAGTCAAATAGCTTTGACCATAGCAGGAAGTCTGTATCCAAAAATAGAGCCTACAATTCATTTCTTGGTGCAGCAGAACTATCAACTCTCAGCTTAACTACTACGGATGTAAAATCCTTTGGTGATGTGAGGGTCATTGAAGTACACAGCCTTATTACAATGAAATCCAATGTCTAAAAATTGTTCTTATTTTGGGCTTGTACCACAGTAAGAGCTAAGATTTTAAACTCTACTAAATACAAAACAAATAAAAAGACTTTATATATTTATGTTCATTTAGGAAAATACCAGTAGTGATGTATTATTTTGAAGTACAGTTAATATGTTTGTAGTTATTTAAAATTTATATTGAGAAAAATGTATTTTCACTATTGCTGTAGACAAACATCTACATGTTAAATTGATTGTTATTTTATATCAACCAACTTTTATAATACTTATTTGTATTGTTATAATATTTTATAAATTTTAAAGAATATGACAAAAAAGATATTGTAGGTATTGAAGGGAGATCTCTGTGAGGAGTAGGGGTACAAAAGGGAAACAAGAATGTGATTTAATTCTATTTACTTAAAATATGTTTTTAAATGTTAACAAATTCAGATAAATTAAAATCATGTAACTTTTGCCATCATAATCCAATTAAAGTTTAAAAAAAAAAACCTTTGCATTCCTTAAACTGAAAATGCATAGTCTATCCTTGTTGTATTTATTTCTAACAATTCCAATAGAATTACTTGCAAATTTTCTTGGTTACCTGTTCTTTCAGATCTATATAATATAGTACCTTCTGTGGTTGGTTTCTATGGATATATGGAGATAAGCATCTTCCTTATTTTTTGAAAGCACTGTACAAGAATTACACATGTATAATCATATTACATTAGAATAATGTAAATGAACAAACATTTAATTATGTAAAGAATAAATTAATGCTGTATTGTTTCTCATCCTGAGTGGAATTTGACTCCCACACAAAACATTTGCCAACAGTTTGTATTGTCCAAACTGGGGAAAATGGTGAGGTTTGCTACTGGCATCTAGTGGACAGAAACCAACAAGGTTATTAATTTTTTACACATCCTGTGGCATAGAGGATAGCTCCCAATACCAATTAATTTTATCTCATAAATCCATAGTTCAAAGACTTTCGTGTATCTACACTTGTCCTTCACTGTATTAGGTGTCAGTAATTTATGTCCTTTACTTAAACTCCTAGTCTCATAATAATCATGAGGGTTATAAATTTATTAAAACATTTACTTATCCTTAATCTTACTCTCCAACTTCTCACCTACAGATAATCAGTATTCAAAGTTAATGTTCAGGCAACCATGAATGCTTATCTATTTTACCTCACAAGTGCTCTGTATGTATTTATTATCCTCACATGTAAGTACTACAGTCTTACCATTTGTTTCCTAATATATTCTTACAGTTTATTTCTTTCAATATTCACACTGTACATTCATGTCATTGGTTATTCATCAGTGCTATCATCATCAGCAGGTGGTTGTTTTCAGTTACTTGTTATGACATATAGTGTAGTGATATATTTTCTTGTGGACTATTATCCATTTCATGTTAACAAGCAATGTCATGTAGATAGATATGATTCTAGTAGTTGGATGAGTAATCTATCACAATTTGTGTTCATCATCTATAGATGATTAAGACTCTGAGGATATGTCTTTGTATCTAATAGAATTTTTGCAGCTGCATCTAAATTAAAATGAGTCCATTCTGCGCTGAGAATGAGAGATATTATGGCACTCAGTTATAAATGGGACAGATATCTCCATGAAATCTCTATCTCATGACTCAGGGAATTCTGAGGAAGAAGAAGCAGGAAGATGGTAAGAGCCCCTGAAGATAGAAATACCAAGGAAATGCCGTCTTCTATACAAAATAGGACTGAAGCCTACATGAACCCACAGAGATGATGGCAGCAAGCACAAGGCCTGTATAAGTCTAAGCCAGGCAGGGTTACAACATTGATTCCAGAAGTAGACACAAGGCCCCATCACAAATCTAGGAAATATATCCAAATGACAACTGGTCACAAAGGAAAAAAACAATGTTCAAATAGTCTCACTGAATATATAAACCATATTTAAGAGCAGGTCCCACGACCAGCAGTAGATACCCAATGCAAAATGAACTCAATGATATTTTTTGGAGGTTTTTTCTTTTGTTTTTTGTTTTTTGTTTTTTAGAATAAGCTTTGTGAGGGTTTGTTTTTATTTATTTGTTTCTTTGTTTTTACTACATATTGTTTACTTATATATGATGGCTTCAAATTTGGGTTTTATGGATTTTCTGTGTGTGTCTCAGTGTCTATATGTGTCACTTGTACATGTTTGGCTCATTTTTGTCTATCTGTGCTACTTTCTGGATTGTTTTTACATTATTTCACTTTATCCTTTTTATCATTAGTTTCTAAAGATTTATATAAGTTTCTTCATAATGTCATCATGTGGATATCCATTGGTATTTGTAAATCTGATGGAGAAGAAATAGTGCTCATTGTCTCTAGTCACACTTTGTGATTATTAGTGAAGTAAGAAACAAAAAATTTTGATTTATTGAAGTATGGTATAAAAAATTAACTTCATGCTATTCTCATTCTTCTGTAGAAGATTGAAAGAAATTTTCTTCAAAACATAATATGTAGGGTGATATAAGACATTCTGAACACTTTGTCTAAGATATTATAAATACCTTTTCAAAGAATAAGGTTTACTTTTATGATTTTAAATTGTCTTTTTAGTAGAAGTCATTTAATTTTTATGTCAATCTAATTTTAATGACTTAATTTTCTTTCTGTGACATAAGGTATTGTCATAAAGATCTTGGCCTCTATTATTCTAAATGTTAGATATGTTTAGTTCATATCTAACTAACCACACTATACTATGGTTTTCTGAACAGCTTACATATTTCAAAAGTATTTAAATATCCAAAAGAAAAACATAGACAATTAAATTGGGAAGGTGCCTATAAGAGAACAACAAAGAGTGAGACTGAATGCTTTGCTTGAGTTTGTAACTCTTGTATCAAGAATGAAGAAGAGGACTTTATAAGTTACTCTTTCTCTGAGATGAACGCTTTTCCAAATTATCACAGCCAATGAGCCAGATTCTTACCCTCACCTAATGTCTGTGCCACCCTCCAAGCAGAACCATTGTTCATTGAAACAGTTGGTGAATGACTTTATGGATAGACCATCTTAATATACACACCATTTCTTAAATGAATGTAACCTGTTCTCTGTGGACTGAGAATAAATTCACTCACTCAAGTCAAATAGTTTTGACCATAGCAGGGAGTTTGTATCCAAAAATTATGCCTACAATTCATTTCTTGGTACAACAGAACTGTCAACTCTCAGCTTAGCTATGATGGAGGTAAAATCCTTTGGTGATGTGAGGGTCATTATACAGCCTTATTACAATGAAATCCAATGTCTAAAAATTGTCCTTATTTTGAGCTTGTACTACAGTAAGACCAAGATTTTAAGCTACTGAATACAAAACAAAGAAACAAACAAAAAACTTTATATATTTATGTTCATTTAATAAAACACTAGTAGTGATGTATTATTTTGAAATATACAGTTAATATGTTTGGAGTTATTTATAATTTATATTGAAAAAACGTATGTATTTTCAGTATTGCTGTAGACAAGCATGTACATAAGACTATTAAATTGATTGTTGTTTTATATCAAACTTTATAATACTTATTTTTATTGTTATAATATTTTCTAATATTTTAAGAATATGACAAAAAAAGATATTGTACGTATTGAAAGGGGAGGCCTCTTGGAGGACTTGGGGTACAAAAGGGAAACAAGAATGCAATTCTATTTACTTATATTTTTAAATGTTAACAAAATAGATAACTTAAAAGCATGTAACTTTTCTCATCATAATGCAATAAAAGTTAAAAAAACAAATGTAAAGATTATACATGTTCATAATATTATGTAGATATTTGCTTTTTCAAAGAGTAAAATAAATATCACTTTCATCATTTATTGAGTAATATATTTCCTTCATTTGAATTTAATATGAACTCTGACCTATATTCTTTTCTTTTAATGGCTCTATTCAGAATGTTATATTTTACTCCAATGATCCATTTGTCTTCTAATATGCATTTGTCATGTAGTCTTAAAAATATAATTCTGAAATAGTTTTGATATGTGGGAGGTCTGTTGCTTTATTTCATTAGTCTTGAAGTACATAATTTTTAGCCTTTTAACCTTCCAGAAAAATTTTAAGATCAACTTGCAAATTTCCACAATCAACACTGGAAGGATTTAATTTCAAATGAAGTTGAACTTTATTTACCATTATTTGAGATATTTATTGTATTGTCATGTTATTCCAATCTTAAAGTACTTCCCTAGATCCTTAGATAGTTGTCTTATTAAATACAGTAATTTATTCAGATTTTTACTTAGTACTAATGGTACCTATGAACATTCTGTTTGGTTCATAGATTTATTCACAGAAGATTAATTAACTCACTGGGTACCAAAGACCCCCTGGCATCTCAGTCTCCATCTTGTCCCTGGGCCATCATCTATTAACTAACACTTTTTTGTCTCTTCCACTATGTTGCTTCAGTCCCTGCAATTGACTCAGGGCATTTTACCATAGGGGGTCTTCCAGACTTTTCACAATGAGGATACTCCTTTCTAGACATTTTACAATGTGAACATTCCATTTATGATAATGTGTAACCAAACAATAATGCTGGTTTGGCCCATGTACCTGGGCAAATACCTTTGTGATCTGTAATTTTAAATAGCCCCTTTCCCTAGAGTAAATTGATACTTGATCAAAATATTTTGTCTTGTCTCCTTCCTTCGTGTTTCCTGTTCCCAAATTTGTCATTGCAGTTCTTTCAATAACTCTGCTGTTTAAGTCCTGCAGGTGGGTATATATATACATATATACATGTATGTATATATATATATATATAGTGAGAATCTTAACTTAGATTTTATCTTTAAAAACAAATGATGATATTTATCTCTTTTATTTTCAATTTTCCATTAACCTTACACTTGTAAGAATTTTGACAAGTGCTCAGTTGTAAAAATGGCTGCAAGTTTACAGTGTGTATGATTTAAATGGTAGTCTTCCAGAATGTAGTACATGATTTTAATTTTTTAAAGACTTGGTACATACCTTTAACAAGCTAAATATGTTTCCTTTTATTTAATATTTGCCAAATTTTTGATTGTCAAGTAATAAATTCTATCAGATTTAACCAAATTATAACAGAGTGGTAATTAATATCATGCTAACTATACACACTATTTTATAAATATTATTAATGGCAGGGTACAGGTATTAGGCTTTTATAAAAATATATGCATCTGATATTTTCTTTATGTAATATTTTCCTCAAGAAGCTTGGAATGCTTCCAAATGTGGTTTAAAACATGTGCCACTGATTTTAAAGTTAATATCAAACATAAAGTGTGATTATGAATGTTATGATCTTAATGACAGCATTTTATGATCTTTTGAGCAGATATTTATTTAATCAAAATGTGAAATATTTGGGGAGGCTGAAAATGGCTAAAGCATATGTAAAACTCAGAGGGAATAAAACATTAGAGGACAGATGAAACTTATCATGAAACCCAAAGGTACATTTATGGTAAATGGAACCTGGCAGAGAATGTGAAATAAATGTGAAAAGGCTTTGGACAACAAATCCTAAAACATTGATACTGGTGGAAGATATGCACAATTAAGAGACAGAAGCATTAATGTATAAATTAAGCACAGTAATATTCTTTTTAAAATTATTTGTTTTACTTTACATCCCAGTCACATCTCCTCTCCCTCCAATCCTCTCAGTCCTTCCTCTCACCCCCTTTCGAACATTCCTTTCCTCCTCTCCAGAAAAGGGGAGAATTCCAGTTGGTATTAACCAGTCTTGACATATCAAGTTGCAATCTTACAAGGCACATCTTCTACTGAGGCCAGAAAAGGCAGCCCATTTAGTGCAAAGGGGAAGGAAGGGCAGACAATATAATCAGAGACAGCCCTTGTGAGTATGTTACTTAGTATTGTTGCAACAATATTGGTAAGAGAGATTGGTCTGAAGTTATCATTCTTGATTGAGTCTTTGTGTGATTTAGTTATCCTGCTGACTATGGCCTCATGAAATTACTTTGACAGTGTTCTTTCTGTTTCTATTTTGTGAAGTTATGTAGTTGTAATTGCCATTAGTAACTGTTTTTATTTTGACTCTGCCAAACCCCAAATGACAAAGACAGTCTTATAGATTTACTTAGTCAGCTTTAGCTCAATCACTGGACAATTACTCCTAAACAATTTTTTTTTTAGGCTACACTGGTTATTTTCAAGCTGTATCCCTATGTTAATTGCTGTTCAAATATCACCTGGGTTATTTCTGCTCCATCAGTATGTCCTCAAGGGGCAGTTCTCCAGCCAAGTGCTCCTGGTTCATCCCTTCCAATGGAGACATTCTACTCTCTTCATTTTCTTTCTCCCTCTTTCCCATTCTTTATTCCTCACAGTCCCTGCCTGATACCCCCAAGCCTGGTAACTGAAGCCCAGCTTTTTTTCCTTTTCTTTTCTTTTCTTTTCTTTTCTTTTCTTTTTTTATTTTTTTGCTTCTATTTCCACTTTCAAGTTTTGAACAGTTTTATTAATTTTGTTTACGTGTCTGATAGTACTTTCCTCTATTTCTTTAAGTGATTTATACATTTTCTCTTTAAAGGGCTCTATTATCTTCATAAGATTGGATTTAAGGCCATTTTCTTTGGCTTTGGCTGTTTTAGGACATTCAGAACTTGTTGTAGTAATATAGCCGAACTCTGGTGATGCCATTTTCTTTGGCTCTTGCTGGTTGTATGTTTATGCTAGCCTTTAGTCACTTGGTGCTAGGATGTTTCTTGGAATTCAGGCAAAGTTGTGGGCCAGAAAATGGGGTGCAAGTCAGTGATCAGGTGTAATTTATTGATGTTGAGTATGCCTTAGGTGAACTTGTCATTCTGGGGATTGGGGGTAGTGGTGGTCTCATCTGGTTGTCCCAGGTGCCAGCAGGCTTCTGGGAATGCAGGCAAGTTGTGGTCTAGAAAATAGAAGCACACCCATATTCTTGTTACCATATCTGAATATTGACTAGGGGAAGCTTTTGGTATATAGAGCCAATATCTACATGTCATGTCATACCTGATTATCTTGGAATTTCATGTGCCAACCTTTGTCTTTTTATGCTATTTCAAAAGCACTGGAAAAAATATATATACATGCATATATATGCACATAAATATAATTTAAAAGTATATAAATATCATATATATTCCTGTTATTTTATAGGTATGTTATACTTTCCAGAGAAACTCAGTAGAGCAAGATCAAATGGTGATGTAATAATCATAAATGTAATAAGAATAAATAAATGAATAACTACTGCAATTTTGCATCTCAGAGTCTCTCCACTGTATGGGAAATAGAAATACTACCATTTCAAATGTTTTTCTCTTCACATCTACCTTCATATGTCTTCATAATTCCTTACTTTTTATTTTCTACCTTTATCTATCTCTTGAACTCTTTCTTCCTTTCTGCCCTTAATATACACTGATAAATTTTATAAATTGACTAGATATATTTTGTTAAAATGATATTTTAATATATGCTTAATTCAAGAGTTTATTTTGTGTATGTTCATTTTCTTACCCTCCTCTCAAACTCTTCTTAAATTTACCCCTACCTCTCTATCTATCCAACATATTGTTCTTAAATCAATGATAAGATTCTCTGTAAAATGTCCCTAAAACATTACCAACTTGTAAATTTATACTCTGTTTTAAATTTTCACCAGTTAAGTTTAATTTAAACATTCTATAAATATTCTCCAAGAACAAAACAGTATGGAATGATGTATAATTTGTTTTATCTGGCTCATTTATATGTGACAAAGGAAGTAGTAAAGTAATAATACCATTTATGGATACTAATAGAAAATATAAATGAAATATTTTTGGCTTCACTTCAACAGGATATTAAAAGAATCATCCTGATAGTAAAAAAAAAAAGTTCATTAATCTCAGTACAGATGTGAACAATCTGACGAATTATCTTAACATTTTAGTAAGAACACAATAAGGAGTTTCATTGATGTAATGTTCCTTTGTACTAATCCTCTAGAAAGTGAAATACAAAGACAGCCATCTTCTTAACATAAAAGAAAAAATATTAGCATTTTACTTTCTGTATAAACACAACACATTTGCGACTCAAGTTAAGAACAATGTTATAATTATAATTTTACATTCCATAGATAAACTGTTACAAATGTAAGAGAATATTAACAAGCATCAGAGAAGGTATTGCCATTTTCATATTTGTATGTGAAATGCTTTTATAGGAACAATAATAGCAATAAAATTCAAAGAAGACTCAGCAGAATGACTACTCTGAAAGAAAAATCTAATGCAGAAACATAGTAAGATTTCTAAAAATAACTGTAATACTAATTGCTGATTATAATTTAGTGAGAATTTACTTTTTCAAGTATTTTCCTGAATATTTTGAATATATCTCATCATACATTTTTTTTTCTATACGTAAAGAAAGTGGGTCCTCGAGACAGTAATTCATTCTGAGTTCCTACATTTAGAAAATTAAAAAGCCTGAATTCTACTCAGGGATTTCTTAAAGCAAAGCCTGTTTTATTCATTTATTTCTATAATATATATCTTTTAAAAACTTTCAAATTGGTTAATTTCAGTGTGAGATTACTTTAATTTTTCCTTTAATTGCATTGTCATAAAGTATAATTTATATAATATTTAGAACCTTAATGAATTTCTCTTTTCTTTTTTTATTGGATATCTTACTTATTTGCATTTCAAATGTTGTCCCTTTTCCCATTTACTCCCAAGAAACCCCCTTCCCACCCTGCCACTTCTATGAGGGTTCTCCACCACCCACCCACTCCTGCCTCCCCGCCCTAGCATTCCCCTACACTGGGGCATCAGGCCTTCCCAGGACCAAGGCCTCTCCTCCCATAGATGTCTGACAAGGACATCCTCTGCTACATATGCAACTGGAGCCATGGGTCCCTCCATGTGTACACTTTGGTTAGTGGTTTAGTCCCTGCAAGCTCTTGGAGTTGGTTGAGTTGATATTGTTGTTCTTCCTATGGGGTTGCAAACTCTTGCAGCTCCTTTAGTCATTTCTCTAACTGATTTTATTAAATATATTTAAAGGTACTATGATAAAATATATTATAATAATTGAAATAAATTTTAAAATTTTTGAAAATTTTAGAAAATTAGCCATGGAAATATATAAATTCAAAATGTAATGGAACTGATCATAGAAAATATCATAAGTGATTCTTTTATTCTGGAGAAAATTCAAATGGTAGCCTTATACACACACAGACACACACAGACACACACAGACACACACACACACACACACACACACATATCAAAGCCCAAGCCTGTAGATTAATAAATGGGTATAGAGGCACTCCATTTATAGTTTTATATTGGATTTTATTCTTATTTTAGGATGACTAAAGTTTTAGTTACTAAGAGCATTGTAAGAAAGTATTAATGAATATTTTTTTATTCAACAATTATCTGAATGATATAAGCCAATAACAATTATATCAACAGATACATATTATGGACTGTTAATATAACAGATACAGAACATTCATATCTCAAAAGTTTGTAAGAAAATCTCACATATGCAGCTGACAATAAGAGTAATCATATATTCACCTCTTCCATAAATCTTGACCTACTGTGTTATAGTAATATTTTTAAGCACTGTTTCTAACTCATTTGTAAATGAAATATTTTAAAGGACACACTGGAAAATCAATCAGCTGTTATATCACTAGGGCTAGAGTAATAACAAAGCCAATGAAAAAGCAATGACATATTTTAAAATATTTTTACATGGAAACTTAATACAAGATATCAATATTCCTCACCGAATCAATGTGCAATAAAATAAACTTTCTTTTACCTGGATTACATAAGATGTTTCTTTAATGGTAATAGAGGGCTATAACAATTTGATACCTAAAATAGCCAAGAACCTAACACTTGGAAGATTATCTGCTTTCTCTGAGGTCTAAAGGAAAGAGCAAAAACTTATCGAGCATAGTGGCAGTGGTGACTATTCCTAGATGTCAACTTGAATACATCTGGAATGATATGGAGGCAACACCTGTGGTCCAAGTCTTGATGCTGGAAGACAGAAGCTTCTGACCTGGGAGTTTGATATGGAATGACATACGCTCTTGATCCAGATCTTGAAGCACAGTAGCCATGAAAAGCTTAGGCGCAAGTAAGGCTGTACACACCTTTAATCCCCAAAACTAAGGCAAGTAGATCTCTGAGTTCAAGGCCAGCCTGGAACAGAGCAAGTTCCAAATACCTTTAATCTGGATCATATATTCTGCTGGAGGCCTACATAAGGACAATGGAAGAAGAAAGCCTCTGTCTTCTTCACTTGCTTGTACTTATTGTCAGCACATCTGTTGGAACCTACTTCTTCAAGATTCCAGCTTATATAGAAAACCAGCCTAAGAACCTACCCTCATGGGACTGAACAAGAACTAGATTCTTGGACTTTCCATTCATAGTCACCCATTGTTGGGTTAGTTGGACTACAAACTGTAACAGAATAAGAAATTCTGATAATTTCCTTAATATATGCAGACATTTCATAAGATCTGACTAGTCATAACTGCAACTGATACAGTGGTCTACCTCCCCAGGATGGCTAGGCTGCCTACTACCTCATTCTAAAAGAAAATAAACATGTAGTGTCAGCCTCTAAATTTGGAAACCGTAGAGGTCAAACAACAATACCAATCACAATGTTATGAGACTTTTTTTCTGGGAAGAGAAGCAAATGTCTACTCACCTCAACAACAGAAAAAAAAGGAAATAGTTCTACAGTGTATTGATTGGAGAACCAATGAAATTGCTGGGGTTGCTTATAGGAAATGGCATAATGTATGGACCAGATACAAAATTAGAGAGTAACTCTCTTTCTCAGGAATTGTTCACTGTCTATGCATTCTTGAATACGGTTTGGGTTTCAGGAGTTCCCTGCCTCCATTATAGAAAGTAAATGGGCCCAATCTTGTGCAAGTCTCCAGCACCTAATCCTAGCTGCTGCCAGTTAAAAGGGCAATGGGCATATCATACACAAAAGACAGCATGACACACAGCACTCATGCTAGAAAGCCAAAGTAATTGTAAGCATTGTGGATGAATGAACACACATAACTCCAATATAATGCTATACATGCTCAATGAAGAGGCATTTCCCTGAAGCAAAGAATTATCCAGAAATAATTGTCTATTTTCTTGAGACTTAAACAATTTGATTTAATCCTCTCTTATGGGCATTGAGGAAGACCCAGTAGTTGAGGTCAATTATAGTTCTCTTGGTTTATACCTGAACAGAGATAATGAGTTTATATGAATACATTTACCTGAAAGCACATATAACTTTAGTTAGTGTCTGATGCTTGATTCATAGATGTTGTCTCTGTGAATTGTTCTGAGATTGATATATATATATATATATATATAGCTATGCAGGTAGCTCTTCAGATCTTGTCAAGCATGCATATTTCTTAGATGCTGTGCATGGGAAACTAGGTTTCTATTCTGATTATCCTATGCACACACAGGTATTTTATCCCACTCTTTCCACAAACTGTCTCAATAAATGCCTTTTGTTATAATGAAAAAAGAAAATAATATCTTAGTTTTAATATCTAGCATCCCTCTTGCTCCTGTGTCCAAAATAGAGAGTTTAATTTTAATGCAATCCAAATTCTAATTAAACAACTTTATAATGCCCTATTAGTGTGATGGAAAAAAAGGGAAGAATAAAAGATCAAACTGACAGTTTTTCTTCCTCCTTTTAAATAATTTGCTGTCTTTATAGTGCCTTAGCTGTGAGATACAATATTTTATAACAACTTTGGGAAAAACTCTCAAGTTACACACGATACTCATTGGTGTCTATGCTGAAAAACACACTGCTTAATTAGTGTGCATATTTGAATTTACATAGCACTATGTGTAATTTAATAGTGGATATTTTAGAAAGAGAAATGTTGCATGGGAGTTTATGGTAAATAACTGTTTTACATTCTGTAATTAAGTAGAGTAATTGCTTTTTTTCCTATTAAAGATTATGATTTACAAGGTTATACCTATGTGTTATTATTCATTTTCCAAAAATGCCTTTACTAAATAACAAACTAATCTACATAAGCATTTGGCCTCTATACTCTCAAAATATGTTTATAAACAAAAGGACACACCTATATGTACATGTTTAATTCATGAGACATGTTAAGATATGATGGATTTGTGTATGTTTATAAAATGTAAATTTCAAGTATTTAATTCTGCTTGTAGATATTCTCGTAGACAATTCTGCACTCAGTTAAATTTACTCTTGATTTAATACATAAAACCATGACAATTGCATTTAAGGAATGGCATAATATTTTTGTTCTGAAAATATGTAAATTTTTCTCTAGCTTTTTTGGATTGTATATTATATTATAGTTATTTCATTCAATAACAACTAAGAAGTAGTATTCCTTTGTCAAGGTGACATAATGCCAGTACTCATGTCCCTATTAACCCAATCTATTGGTCCCACTTTCTAGAAGTCACCATTCTGCTCTCCAAGTATATGAGATCATCTCCCTAGATTGATCACATGAGAATGATCACATGGTATTTCTTCTGCCCTGGCTTATTTCACTTAACCTACAATTTCATTGTGTTATTACAGATGATAAGATTTCAGTATTCTTAGGACTGAATAACTGTCAAGGGTGTGCTTTACTAATTTTTATGTCAAAGTCTGCTGGGGTTTTGAGAAGTGTTTGAATCCAAATATAAACAATTACATTCAATCTATGAATGTGGAATATTTGAATTTATTTAAGACTTATTTCTCTGCAGAATACTAAGTCTATACTTAGTATTAAATCCCAAGTAGATCTCATACTTAGTACTTATAATACATATACTTCAGATTTTGAGGCTATGTTCAATAAAATTTCATAATTTTATGCCATTTTCAAGAGCATACTTTACTTAAATCAGTGACTGAGTTTTGATGGTGGCTTCAGTTCTTGATTTTTTGCTGTCAGTTAAAGAAGTATATTAGTTCCTTTAGACTTGAGTTGTATAGTATTTATTTGTCTTGTATTTTACTAATAACATTGCTGAAATATTTGTTTCCCTAACTTTTGGTGCAAATTACCATGCTATCTCCAAGGAAAGATAACTACATTCTTTTCTCTCAGAATAACAACAACAAAACAAATGGACAAAAATAAAACAAACAAAAAAAGACTTCATTACTCAAGCGTGGATTTGGAAGGAATATTTTCTTCCTTTCTGGTTTAAGGGGCTATGTACCCTTGTTTGACTAGTATGTAGCTGCAAAATTTTTGTAGATTTTCTCCTTTCAAATTTTGTTATTATATTCTACTTCTAGTTTAGAAATGTTTAAAATCAATGATGGTTTTATGTTGGTCTATGATATTTGGTAATGGCCATGAGTTTATTTCCCTTTTGAGAACTGGCTAAATTTCGATGATTGATGCGTGGATATTCTATTAACCTCAACTTCTAAGACAAGCGCCACTTACTACTAATGCTGTGTGTATACTGTCATATTCAATTTCCTGTATTCATTTTTGTGTATATGTTCATAAATGACATTTCCTGTTTTTTCCCAATTGCTTTTCATATAACACCTTTGTTTGGAATGATTTGGTTTATTTGCATGGGAAGAGAAGTTCTTGCTGTATACTCCAAGCTGGCTTAAAGTTTGTGATTTACCTGCATCAGTCTCCTGAGTCCTAAGATTATAGGTGTACACTGCCATACTTAGCTCTTGTTTAGTTTTCGTTCATGGTACTGTGAAAACTACTCCTCAGGAGGGTGTTTCCAGGTCAGACCCTGCATAAATCCTCTGAGCTTTGTGTACAAGGTACATGGTGCTCAGGAGACCAAGGCAAGATAGTTGATGTTACTTGGATTCCCTTATTTAATGCTCAAAAGGCAGTTCCTCATGACATGTGTTGTGATTTTCATTAGATGCTCTGTGGCTCCTGGGAGTAGCATTGGAGACTAGGCCTGACAGACACACCTACAGTACAACTACACCAGCTAAAACTCAGGAAACATTTTTAAAGAGGAGGTAGAAAGACTATAAGTCCAGATGTTTAAGGAAGTTGTTGGGAGACTAAGTATTGTAGTTATGTCAGAAGGTATACCCATAAAATCTCACCAACATGGTTGCCTATACACGAACTGTACAAGGAAGACAACATCAGACAGGTTAATATTCTTTAGTTGTTTGTATGGATTTGTATAACTGGACACCTGGCTCAGTTTTGGCTATGAAAGAAATGAAAATCCCTTGGGTTTGTAGACACATGGTATTTATTCAGAACCTTCTGTTGCAGAGACATTAACCCCCCCAATCACAGGAAACTGAGATTCAAAGGCAGAGAGGGAAACAGGAAGTCTTTCTGTGGGGAAAGATCAGCAGGCTTTGGGTGCATGTTGCATAGACTCAATTGACCAAAGGGGTAGAGAGTGTTTTGCAGAGAACTCTTTTGGCTTTCAATAGATTGATCAAAAAGAAGCAAAGGTAGAATATGAATAGCAAAAAGTCTAACCTGGGGTTTTCACATTGTGAGAAAATTGCCTTAAAAATCTTTGAACTGGCTACCCTTCATGATCACTAAAGAGGTTTATGATCTAGTCCTGCGATTTAATATGAACAGGTTCAAGTTTACTTTCTCGTTGCACAGCTGCCTACTGCAAGGCAAGTGGGAACAATTTCAGCTGGAAGAGAACAAGGGCCAAGGGTAATGTCAAAAGTTTTATAAAATTCAAAAGTGTTGTTAGTTTGAGTCTGTGTCTGTAAATACAGTACTGAGGATGGAAAATCCTTTATGGACTGAATTATCTTCCCTGAACCAGTAAGAGATTCTCTATTGTTTTGCCTTTCAGAGACCTTTAAATTCACTTATACCTCTATATGGTATGCGCAGAGGAGCACAGTGAAAACAATACTTTTTGACCTCTTCCTGGTTATGGGTATCATCCTTATCAGAGATACTGCTTGAAATCAAGTACAGCATTTTCTCTACCTTCTCATAGTAACTCTGGGCATTCTCACAGTCCACTGCAATGATGTT
>JADRCD010185056.1:17500-32704 GCA_019843815.1 Montemys delectorum | reverse complement strand
GGTGGTGGTCGTGGTGGTGGTGGTGGTGGTGGTGGTGGTGGTGGTGGTGGTGGTGGAGGTGGTGGTGGTGGAGGTGGAGGTGGTGGTGGTGGTGGTGGTGGTGGTGGTGGAGGTGGTGGTGGTGGTGGAGGTGGAGGTGGTGGTGGTGGAGGTGGAGGTGGTGGTGGTGTCCTGGTAATGGTCACAGTAAAGGGAGGCATCATGGCCTTAGAGTGTCTGGCATCACGACTGTTCAAGTAAAAACTACCTAATATTGGTTTTAGATTTCTGCGATTTTAGTAGCAGCCACAGGCCTGGGCCTATATTTTCAGAGAGGAAATGCCCACAACAGATAGGATGTTGTCAATTGCAGACACTAAAGATCAGAAATGTTTCACAATCAGGTCACCAGGGAAGAAGTAAAGGAACTGATGGCCTTTATCCTGAAAAAGCAAACTACAGTCCACCTCATGGTTAAAGCATCCAAACATCTGTGGGCAGAAGGACACATTTTGCTTTTTATTATTATAAATTACCTGGAGAATATTTTTGAATTATCTCCCAAATCTTAACCATGAAAATAATGAATTCCATTTGTGCTTCCTCCATGGGCTATAAAGCCCCTGATCTTGGAGTTGTTGTGGCAAAACCTGACCTTTGAAGTAGTTACCTTTGAAAATGCCATACCATACATTTGGCCACTTGTAGAGAAAGTTTGATGCCACATCTAAAGGGTTACTCTGATGCTCTTGTATCTCACATGCCCTTGACTTACAGCTAAGTATGACCCAGCTAAACTATAAAGTTCCTTGGCAATAGAAATGGCACCCTATGTTGTCTTTGACACAGCAGTATAAATGCTTGGTGAGCATTTCTGGTGGCCTGACAGGACACCTCACACTTTGGTACTTTCAAAAGAGGGATGAAAACTTGTGAAGTACAATGAAGAATGAATACTGGCAATAAAAGCAAAACTTGGTTAACCCAATTCTAGCTCTGAAACCATTTCCAGGGAGTGAGAAATCTTTTTGTTTTGTTATTCACTTTACATCCCAATTGCTGTCTTCCCTTCCAGTTCCTCCACCACCACAGACCCTTCTCCCTTCCCTTTTCCTCTGAGAGAATGGAGATCCCTCTTTGATATTCCCCCATCATGACACATCAAGTCTCTGCAGGGCTAGACACTTCTCCCACTGAGGCCAGTCAGGGCAGCCCAGCTAGAAAAAACATATTCCACAGACAGACAACAGCTTTTGAAATAGCCCTGTTCGAGTTGTTTAGGATCCACATGAAGGCTAAGCTGCACATCTGCTACACATGACTGAGAAGGCCTAGGTCCAGCCCGTTTAAGATCTTTGGTTGGTGGTTCAGACTCTGAGAGCCCCAAGGGTCCAGGTTAGTTGACTCTGTTAGTCTTCCTGTGGAGTCCTTGTCCCCTTCCAGTCCACAATCCATCCCCCAACTCTTCCATAAGAGTGTGAGGAGTCTTTGAAAACATGAAGTATTTATTTCCCCAGGGCAACACATGGAAATGAAAGATTGTGAAATGTAATTCAAAAAAAAAGAAGAAAATTTAACAAGAAATAAGAATTTTCTTTCTCTGAAAATGCTTAAGAGTGTGGAAAACATAAACAGAATGTAATTGGATTATTAATGAAAACCTATCAAAATTCTGAAGTAACTTTCACTACCTTGCATAAAAAAAAAATCTCTTGACAAATGTGTTGTTGGCAAATTTTGTTGTTAGTTTAAAACCACAACAATAACAACAAAATAGCAAAAAATGAGTCTCAGCCCCATCCATCTTTCCTCATTTCTTGTTCTGTGGTCATCTGGGTCCTGAGCTGACAGCCCCACTAATTCCTCATCAAGTCCTTTGTGGAAATTTGATGTCCCAAAAAGGAGAATTACAATAAGGCAGTTAATCTCCAGAGAACATTCTGGCCAATTCTTTATCCCTAATGATGGATGAGTAAAGGATGTATAACGGATGGATAAATGGATTGATGTACAGATAAATGAAGGAATATGTAGATGGTTAGGTGGATAGATAACTTACTCAACAGATGAATAGAAGGATGAGGAAATAAATGAACAGATGGACAGAGGCGTGTTATGTCAACTAGAGAACTGAGTCTCTTGGCCCTGCACTGTCCTTATATGTCTCATACCCCCTAGTAGTCCAGGGCCCATGGCTCCTGTGCCATCCCCATGCAAATCTAAGGCTGATACATTCTACAGCTGAGTTTCCTTAGATACTGTGTCTCAGCAAGTTTGTATCTACTAATTAAATCTGAAAAACAAAGAGTTCCTTCTGATCTTAACAAACAGAGTCACACTCATGATGAAGTCAGTCTCTGCTTCATTATGGTTCTCTGGATGCATCTGTCTTCCATCAGCAGCAATCTTTCCACCCTTGGTCCTTCTGGCCTCTCCAGGTCTCAGACAGAACCTCGTGGAACATCAAAGATGTTTGACCCCAGCATTGTTTAACTAGCTGCAAAACCACTAATAACACAGTCAATGACAGTAGCTACAGAGACAGCAGGTCAGTGTCTGGCCTCTATCAAGGCTTTATGGGTGACTCTCTCCCCTTCCTGCAAATACTCATTAATCTTCCCACCTCCTTATTATTTGGACTGTGTCGAAGATATTATGAAATCTCTGGCCCTTCTTCCCTGATCTAGAGCCAATTACAGATTGTTGTAGGCTTGACCCACCCTGATCAGACATTATAAACACAGTGCTGATGCCCTGAAGAAAATAGTTGGAGACTCCAGGCATCAGAATCCAGGCAACAGGATCTACAGGTCAGTGGTGACAGTTGGTCTCTCTGTGTGTCTCTTGTGTATCTCTTACACACACACAAACACACACACATACAACACACACACCACATACCACACACCACACACCACATACCACATACACATACAACACATACACACACACATACACACACACATATACACACACACACATACACACACACACACACACACACACACACACACACACACCACTTTTCTGTAATGTCTCCAAAATGCTCAGGCTCTAGGGAACAAGAAATGTCTTTTAGAGAATGTTGGTATGATGTCCTATAAGTCTAGGAACACTTGATAGAATTTAATGAGAAGTATAGATTAGGTCAAAGCAAGGGTATTGGAAACACAGAGTTTTGAAAGTCATCTCAAAAGAAATCATCTAGGCCAGAGATGTTCAAACAATGTTTTGTTTGTGACACATGGAAGCTCTGTGGTACACTCTGTGATTCATATCAATAGACAGCAGGGATGCCACCAAGGTGCTAGTGTCCTCGTCACCCCATCAGCTATCATATATCCAAATGGTTTCTTTGAAAAACAATTGCTTGTGAAACTTAAAATAGCCTTGAAAATGTAATAATTGTGTCCAACCTTCCATTTCAATGGGAATAGATTGAAGGCCTAGGGACTACAAAAAACAAACAAACAAACAAAAACACCAAAAAAATCACAAAATGAATGAGTAGCCAAGTTACTTCTAGAACCCAGCCTTTCAGTCAAAGCTTGATCCATGCATATCTGTGTTCTGATCTTAAGGTGCTGTGTCTGTCAATTATGTAGTTGAATAGAGGTTCAGATGAGCTATATACATCACGCTTCAAGATTTCAAGGTCTTATCACTTTTATAAAGCAAACGATTTGTCTTAACGCACAGTAATAAACAATATAGTAAAGTTTAACAGGAGCTCAGAGTACTGTTACAAAAGTGAAGGGAAGAATTTTGTTATGATAGTAAAGGGGAGAATCATGGACTCATACATAGTTTGACCCAGAAAGAACCTTGGCAACTACATAAGTTAATGCATGAACCTGAGAACTGGCCATGAGAAGACTTAACCCTGTGTTTTTAAGCTCCAATTCTCAGCTGTTATGTAGTTGAACAGACAAGATACCGAGCCCAAGTATAGTGAAGCCATATCCAGTGATCTTAATAGGAGTAACATGAATGGTTGATGATGAAGAGGGGTGGATTTTGAGCAGGAATACCAAAAGCAATGCTGAGTGTGCCCTTGGAGAGGATTGTATGAGTCCTTGTGAAGAAATGATGCTATTGCACAAGCAAACTAGGGCCAGATGGTGTCAAAATAGGTGGCCATTGTGGATTTTAGAACCTGGCAGGAATGCAGTCAAAGATGTATTTAAACATTGAATTCCAAACGCTTTACATAGGTTGGGTTTGATTGAAGGTTCAGCAACCAGGAGGGCTAGCATGTTCACAATGGTGACTAAGAATAAACATAAGGTTGTACTTTAGAGAAATAGTCTCTGAAAAGAAGGGAAGTATATTCTCAGTGCCAGCAGGAGGAATATTATGAAAAGAAGAAAGAGAAGTGGATTGGCAGGGGCAGATACTTAACTCACCAGAACCCCAGGGCTCCTGTGTAAGCACAAACTAACACAATCTCTAGAGCTTCTTTGTCTTCTCTCACAACCTAGCTAGACCCTACACAGAGACCATATATGGGAGTCTATAGGAAACTGGAAGTTTGGGCTGTGCCAAGATTAGAGAGTTTCAAACCCCTGAGGATCCAACTTGACTAGACCAACACTGAATTGCTATTTCCTGTTTGAGCTGACATTGACCAGAGTTGAAGTCATCAGCCTGGGTATGCAGCTTCACACTCATCTCTCTACTTCCCTGGCCCTGCTTGGACCCCAGTCCAGCTTCCTGGCTACTCATACTTCCTTTGCCACAACCAAAAGAGCCTCAGGGATTTGGCTCAGAAGGAACATCATCAAAAAGACTTGCCTTGAGGCTGTACTGTTATTCGTCTACCTTGAATAGAGGAATTCACTATTCTTTTATACTTCAAGTGTGGTCTGGGGACCAGCAGCATTATTAAGACCTGGTTGCATGTTTGTAATACAATCTCAGATTTTATCCCAGACCTAGAGAACAACACTCACTATTTTAATGAGGATGCAAGATCAAGAAATATGCATTAGCGAGTAATTGGCTAAAGGGGTAAATGTCATGCAAGCATGAGGATCTAAATTTGATTCCCCAGAACCCACACAGTACCCATACAGTAGAGCACATCTATAATCACAGTAAGCATATGGTGAAATGGGAAGTGAATCAAGAGAATCTCTAGCAGCTATGGGCTGGCCATCCTGCCCTGCACAGCAGTAAATAAGGCAGGGACCAATACCTGAAGTTGTCCCATGACCTTCACATGCATACCATGGTATGCGTGTGCTTGTACTCACACACACACACACACACACACACACACACACACACATGCACACATACAAAACTCAGAGATTAAGGACAATTGACCTGACATATCAGTTCCCAAGCCTGACTCATTGCTTGCATCACTTCAAGCAGTATTGAATAAGGATAGGGGAGAAAACATTTACTGAATGATTCAGAAGTGGGGGCCTGCTTTGAAGCCGATGACTTTAACCAAATGCTTCGTATTTTTAAATCATAACACTTAGATTACAAAATAAATTTACTACATGAAAATGTTAAGAACTATCAACAACCATTGACGATACTGTCAGCCACAAATGAGTGTTATAACAAGCACCAGCCATCCTTGTTCCCGTGTGTGTGTCTCTACTCAGCTATGAATTTAATTGGGATTATAATGTGCATATTATTTATAGCTTGCAGTTTTCACTTCATGCATTTGAAATGTTTGTGCCACAATGTCATCTTTAAGGAGCATATCCTTATTTATCATTATTACTCTTATCCCTGGATTTATCATTACTCTTCAGCCAATTGGACACTGGGAGCATTTTGAACTTTTTCAACCTTGTAAAAATAACTAATTGAACTATTTTATAACTAAGCATTTGGACAATCAGTTGATTAGCTCTCCCTGGAATGGGGGCAACAACACATGCAAGCACAGGATAGCCAGGATGCTGCTGTCTCAGCCCTAGCATTTGTGCAGAACCTCGCTCTCATCCATGCCCTGTTATCCTTCACTCTCAAGTCTTTTTCCCAGTGTCTTTCAAATGCAACAGAATCATATAGCCAGTAATGAAAGCTACTTGGTCTACAGCCATGTTTCTTATAACACCAGCCCATGGATCTCAGTGACACTGAAGTGGTCTGAACTCCAGCCATCTTCCTTATGAGCCTCCCTCGGTATCACTTCATCCATCTCTCAGTCCTATTTCTTTCTATAGTCTTCTTTTCTATCTCATTCTCTGCTTTCTTACACAATCATTTCTCTCCCTCCACTTCCTTCTTGCTTGGCAAGAATCAGATCTACTCTGGAAGCCTCAGCCCTGATCATCCCAGCATTTACTTTTACAAGCTGTTCTCCTGCTTTGTTCTGCTCTGAATTTCTCATGTGTTGTTCTGGATTGGACATTCTGGGTGATCATTTCAGGGAGGAGCTCTGGGATAGGACAGTCCTCCAGGAAGGAACACGGTCCTGCAAGGGAAGCTTTGTGACTTGAGGTTATCTAGGTCAGTCTCTTCACTTCAGAACACTCATTTTCTAAAGCTCAAGTATCTCAATCCTGTTCTGATTTTCACCTTTTAAAAAGAGGAATGGCGGATGTTTGGACAGGCTCCTCATGTGTCTTAGTAATTCCAGGTCCCAGGAGTGATGCTTCCTAACCTTCAAACTCTGCCTATTCTCTCCAGCTAAGGTATTCTTCCCTAAGTACTGAAAGTACTGAATGCTAAGTATCTTCCTCCTCCCTGCTAGTTAAGGAGGTCAGACCAGGGTGACCTTCTTGCAGGCCAGGTTGGAAAATGAGACTGGATCCGTCCTGAGGTTATCCCAGGGCACCCACCCCCAAGCCTGGGAAGTAAGCTGGTAGGCTATTTGGGTGAATCTGCCTTCTAGAGTCTAAGAACCAGCTTTAACACACAAGGCAAACCCTATCTAAAGACCAGGAATCAGGATATGATGGGCTGCCTGTGGCTGGGAAGGCTGTGGATTCTGTAATACCTAGGGGTGGGGAACAGCTTGTGGCTGAGTAATTCTTAGCCCCAGCATGTCTGCCCCCCAGATAACTCTGTTTTTCTGAAAGCCTTTTTTCTTCTTTGCCTCAGTGAAGACCAGACACTCCCAACTGCAGGAATGTGCTCTCTTCCCATGGCAAGATACTACATGTAAGTAATCTTGATGATCTCTCAGTCAAGGGGCCTGGAAATCACATGAGACAGGAAAAGGCTAAGTCAAAGGAACAAAGATCCTTCTAACCACAGAAATCTCAAGCACTGAACAATTGATCTTCATCTTTGTCAATCACAACAACCCTCTTTCCTGGTGGCAGACTGAAACAACTGTAAGAGTGGCATTGCTTAGTCCATTTTACAGACCTGGAAACTGAAGCTCCATGAGGCTATACAACTTTCCTCATGCCATACAGCTACCCAAAAGCAGAGAGTGGAATCAGACTCCCTGTTCTCTCAACTGATATAGCTAGTTCTTAGAAAGCTCAAACAATCCTGAGTCCTAAGGACAGCACCTTTATGGTGACCTTGATTGATACCTGGATCAAAAAAAAAAAAAAAAGTCTCACTATACAGCCCTGGCTACCCTGGAACTCACTATGTACATTTAGGTGACCACGAACTCACAGAGATCTGCCTCCCAAGTGCTAGGACTAAATTATGTACCACCACACGTGCATCTTTGACAGTAACTGAGTGATATCTAAATGCTTCCAGTGGGTGAACTGTTAAGTCCTAGTTCCCAAAGTCTGAGAAAAATACCAGGTGGAGAGATCTGTGTAGACCTTTGTTCTTAATGTACAAGTGAGCCTGCTTTAAAAACAATACACCAGCTGTTTGTGCTATTGCTAGCTGTTGCAGAGACAGAAAAGGCTCCCAGAAGTGGTGGTTTGAGAGAGTTTCTGCTCTCAAACACATTGTGAGCTCCCAGGGCTCTGAGAGCAACTGATGGGCATCTCTGAAACCAGCTGAGCAACTAGGCTAATACCAGGCATAATTTTAATGTTTCACGTGCATGAAAGTTTCTTCCTAGCTTCTCTGGTATATATTTACCCTCCCAGGCAGGTCATTAGATCCATAGGCATAACCAGTGACTACCCAGGCCCTGATCTAGTTCTGGGTTGGCCTCCTATATGTGTTCCACCCAGAATGAACCTCACCATGGCCGGAGTGGATCCAGAGTCTATGGACATAGACATTTTTATTGTCCAATTTCTGATTTGTGAATTTTCTACAAAAAGATTTTTTTTTTAATTTTGCAAAGCAAATCACAGTTATTGCGTCTTCAGTACCTTCATTAATTAGTGTTACTATTTATTTAAAAATTAAGTCAAGCCCAGAAACATCGTGGATAGAGTTCATTGTATCTCCAGGATACCTGAGCTTCAAAGCAACTCCTCAGGCAGCCATGAAAGCACCCTCAATTCCCTCATGGAAGACACAACATACTGTCACTTCCAGAGCCCCTGACAATCCTGAGCCTAGGAAGCTTTGGGATGAGACAATTTCTACTCTTTTTGGAACAGTGTCCCTCTCCTCTCTGGAAACAGTTCACCAAAGGCTCCGTGTGCTTGTCCAGTAAGGTGGTATGGGAACTGAAGGGGACAATGATCCCTGAGGGCAGTGGGCCATTAACCTTGGATCTTATTTCAGAATCAAAGATGCACAGCAAAAGGCTTTGTACACACGGAATGGCCAGCTCCTGGTGGGAGACCCTGATTCAGACAACTATAGTCCAGGTGATCTTCTGGTGATGTGAGTAGAGGGGTGGGTGTTTGAGGGGGCTCTCCTCCAGGAGTTGCTTAGTGTCCATCTGCCATGGGCCCTTGATTCTTTTCTTCAATTACGTCTCTAGAGACATGAGAATATTGTCCCAGTGATAAGAAGAAGAAGTAGGGCAGTTTCTGCCTGTCCAAGTGAATTCCATTTACCCTGCAGTCTCCATACAGAAACAGGCCAGATGGGGCCAGACCAAGCAGCTTCTAGCTGAGCCTTACCTCGTTAAAAACCTGCCATCTGCGCTGCCCTCACTGACTGAATTGCATTCTGTCCTACCTCCCAGAGAAAGTCTGTATCCTTCCTAACCGAGGCCTTGACCACTCCAAGTTCCCCATCTTCCTGGGGATGCAAGGAGGAAGCTGCTGCCTGGCGTGTGTGAAGACAAGAGAGGGACCTCTCCTGCAGCTAGAGGTGAGACACCCCTCCTTATTACAGAGTCAGTCCTGCCACTGGGACTGAGTGACATCTTTGTACCCTCATGTCCCCTCTCTTGGTTCCCATCTATCTCTCTTTAGACTCTATCTAGCCCTTGGGGATCTACAGAAAGAACATCTCTTCAGAAAAACTCTTCCCTATTGAGTCCTTCTTTGGCCAAGCCCCTGAGGCACTAAGGGCTGACATCCCAACCAGAACACTCATCTTATCTCACAGCTGTCTCCCTTTCCCCACAGGACGTGAACATCGAGGACCTATACAAGGGAGGTGAACAAACCACCCGTTTCACCTTTTTCCAGAGAAGCTTGGGCTCTGCCTTCAGGCTTGAGGCTGCTGCCTGCCCTGGCTGGTTTCTCTGTGGCCCAGCTGAACCTCATCAGCCAGTGCAGCTCACCAAAGAGAGTGAACCCTCTACCCATACTGAATTCTACTTTGAGCAGAGTCGGTAAGGAGGCATGAGGCTGGGGTCTAGCCTAGTGCCTCCAAACTGAGATCTTCTTGCTCAGCATCTTTGGAAAGCAGAATAAAGAAGGATCCACCAAAGATGTTTAAGTCTTAGTCCCCAGAATCTGTGACTGTGTTACATTAAATGACAAAGGGGCTTTTCCTTCATGGTCCATTTGAGTCCATTAGAATCATGAGAAGAAGGAAGGAGTCAGAAGGAGACTGGGGCAAACTTTGGTACTAAAAGTAAGGATGGGGATAGGGACCATGAGCTGAAGGGTAACAGTGGTTTCTAGAAATTGGAAAGGGTGAGAGCTCTCCTGACACAGGTTTTGGATTTTTCTAGACTACAGAACTGTACAATAATACACTTCCATTGTTTTTTTTTTATTGAATTAAGTTTTATTGCATTATGATGAGAAAAGATACATGATTTCAATTTATCTAAATTTGTTAACATTTAAAAGCATATTTTAAGTAGATAGAATTAAATCACATTGTTGTTTCCCTTTTGTACCCCAACTCCTCCCAGAGATTCCCCGTTCAATACCTGCACTACCTTTTTTTGTCATATTCTTTAAAATTTATAAAATATTATAACAATAAAAATGAGTATTATAAAAGTTGTTTGATATAAAACAACAATCAGTTTAACAGTCTTATGTAGATGCTTGTCTACAGCAATACTGAAAATACATGTTTTTCTCAATATAAATTTTAAATAACTCCAAACGTATTAACTGTATATTTTAAAACAATACAGCACTACTAGTGTTTTTTTTAATGAACATAAATAGATAAAATCTTTTTGTTTGTTTGTTTGTTTGTTTGTTTTGTATTTAGTAGAGCTTAAAATCTTGGCTCTTACTATGGTACAAGCCCAAAATAAGACAAATTTTTAGACACTGGATTTCATTGTAATAAGGCTGTACTTCAATGACCCTCATATCACTGAAGAATTTTACTCCATCGTAGCTAAGCTGAGAGCTGACAGTTCTGCTTCACCAAGGAATGAGTTGTAGGCCTGATTTTTGGATACAGACTTCCTGCTATGGTCAAAGCTAATTGACTTGAGTGAGTGACTTTATTCTCAGTCCACAGAGAACAGGTTATATTCATTTAAGAAATGGTGTGTGTATTAAGATGGTCTATCCATAAAGTCATTCACCAACTGTTTCAATGAACAATGGTTCTGCTTGGAGGGTGGCACAGACATTAGGTGGTTCATTGGCTGTGATAATTTGGAAAAGCATTCATTTCAGATAAAGAGTAACTTATAAAGTCCTCTTCTTCAAATTTGATACAATAGTTACAAACGTCAAGCAAAGCATTCAGTTTCACTCTTTGTTCTCTTACAAGCCACCTCCCAAGTTAATTGTCTATGTTTCTTTTGGATATATAAATACTTTTGAAATATGTAAGCTGTTCTGAAAACCATAGTATAATGTAAAAACATGAAATAAACAATACTACTAATAGAGAGGCTGAGATAGGAGAAACATGATTTCAAGACCACTATGTGGTACATAGCAAGACACTGTTACATACAAACAAGCAAAAAGAGGATGTGAACTTACAATATTGGACCTATTTCTCCAATTACCAAATTAGAGAGACCATTGGATGACAGTTAACAAATTTCTAATTCTTCATATTTTTGGATTTCAATCAATTAGAATATGTTGATAATATGAATTTTCATATTAAGATATTAAGAAAAAGTGATTGTTACTTCCTGTTGTTTTGTTCTAAGAAGTGGGATTAGGTTTGTGTGGGTTTATTGAAAGATGACTTTCTTGCTTCTTCTAGGGTGTAGTTTTGCTCCTTATGTTGGTGTTTCCTTTTGTAGGATTGGATTTGTGGAAAGATATTGTGTAAATTTCGTTTTGTCCTGGAATATCTTGTTTTCTCCGTCTATGGTAATTGAGAATTTTGCTGAGTATAGTAGCCTGAGCTGGCATTTGTGTTCTCTTAGGGTCTGTATGACATCTGCCCAGGATCTTCTAGCTTTCATAGTCTCTGGTGAGAAGTCTGGTGTAATTCTGATAGGCTTGCCTTTATATGTTACTTGACCTTTTTCCTTTACTGCTTTTAAAATTCTTTCTTTGTTTAGTGTATTTGGTGTTTTGATTTTTATGTGACAGGAGGAATTTCTTTTCTGGTCTAGTCTATTTGGAGTTCTTTAGGCTTCTTGTATGTTCATGGGCATCTCTTTCTTTAGGTTAAGGAAGTTTTCTTCTATAATTTTGTTGAAGATATTTACTGGCCCATTACCTTGGAAATCTTCACTCTCTTCTATACCTATCATCCTTAAGTTTGATCTTCTCATTCCATCCTGGATTTCCTGGATGTTTTAGGTTAGGAGTTTTTTGCTTTTTGCATTTTCTTTGACTGTTGTGTCAATGTTTTCTATGGTGTCTTCTGCCCCTGAGATTCTCTCTTCTATCTCTTGTATTCTGTTGGTGATGCTTGCATCTATGACTTCTGATTTCTTTCCTAGGTTTTGTATCTCCAGGGTTGTCTCTCTTTCTGATTTCTTTATTGTTTCTATTTCCATTTTTAGATTCTGGATGGTTTTGCTCATTTCCTTCACCTGTTTGATTGTGTTCTCCTGTAGTTCTTTAAGGGATTTTTGTGTTTCTTCTTTAAGGGGTTCTAGCTATTTACCTGTGTTCTCCTGTATTTCTTTGAGGGAGTTATTTATGTCTTTCTTAAAGTCCTATATCATCATCATGAGAAGTGATTTCAGATCTGAATCTTGCTTTTCCGGTGTGACAGTGTGTCCAGGACTTGCTATGGTGGGAGAATTGGGTTCTGATGACGCCAAGTAACCTTGGTTTGTGTTGTTTATTTTCTTATGATTTCCCCTGCCCTTGCCATCTGGTTATCTCTAGTGCCACCTGCCCTTGCTAAATCTGACTGGAGCCTATCCTTCCTGTGATCCTGGTTGTGTCAGAACTCCTCAAAGTCAAGCTGTCTCTGTGATCCTGTGATTCTGGAATCCTGTGATCCTGAGCTTGTTAGAGCGCCTGGTAGTGGAGCTTCCTCTGGGTATTGTGGGACTGGCTGCTGAGTTTGCGCCCAAGATCTGCTCAAGGCACAGGCCCAGACAGACCAAAAAGAATCAGTACCACTGGGCTGGCTGAGTTCCTTTGTGCCTGGGTCCCGCGGGTCCCAACCACTCCTAGTGGTGTGACTGATGTGTCGTCTTCATCTCCAATCCTCTGATCCTGGGCATATCAGAGTGCCTGGGAGGGGAGCCGCCTCTGGATGCTGTGGGATTGGCTGCAAAATTTGGGCCCAAGGTCTGCTTAGGGCGCTGGCTTAGACAGACTGGCTACACTTCCATTGTTTTAAGCTACTGAGTTTGAGATCATTCATTGAAGCTGTCATAATAAAATCTGTGCTTCACATACAATTCAATATTGGTAGGTACCCTAGTGATTTCTTGGAAAGACATCCACAGATTCTCCTGGATGTGGAGTCCAGGGTCCAGTGGAATCCCTGAGTTGAAGGGATTTCACAATCCAGAATATCAGACTGGACTCCTCTGAAAGTTTGTAGTTGCATTCCTTTCCTGAGAGCAACAGCAATTTCCATTCCATAGGAAATCTGTGTCCCTGCTCATGCTAAAGCAGGGAGCCTGTGCTGTCCTGATTTAGTGAGGAGTGAGCTGCTGGCCCTTTTTTTGTATCACCAGTGTCTAGAGCAGTGGTGGATGTTTATTGAGAAGATGACCATGAAGCTCTGGCTAGACATTAAGAATATGATATAAGCAGAGCTACAGCACAAGATAAGCCGATGAGAAGAGCTGCTCAGGGAAGCTAAGCAGGGCTTCACAAAAGGACAGCTAACCCTGGATTCAAATGAAAAGGGGTTTTCCTGGCAGAGAACATGGGTCAATCATTCTCGGTAGAATCAGCAATTCAGAAAGGTGTGAGGGAGGCATGGAGAGCTCTGGGCATGTCTGGGCTATGGTGTGTCATCCATGTGGCCAGAATCCAAGGCTTGTGGTTAAGGAGTTGCTGAAAATTAAAATAGGAAAATGGGTAGATCCAATTGTGAATGACTTGTAAAGGAGTTTAGGCCATAAGTGGGAGGCTCAGAGGAGTCATCTAAGTATTGCAAGCAGGGACCCTGTGATCATTGCTGGACCAGCCTAAGTGCTATAAGAGCCTACCTTCAGTCCCGCATCCTCACCCACAGCCAAGTACCTTTAGAGGTCAACTTCTGTGCTCTGGTTCCATGGGTAACCTGACCCTGCTTCATCTTCTTGTATAAACTTAGCACATAAGCTTAGGCATTGGTAGAGTTTACTTGAGTGATTGGTGAATCAGGTAGCACCAAACTATAAGTTGTTCAGGGCTTTACTAAGGGCGGCTGATTGGAGAACTGGAATGAGGGTGATGAGAATGCATTCAGGAAACAAGGGGAAGAAAAATGTGATTGCTTAAAGTGGAAAGTCCCAACTTAAATGTTAGTCAGTAGTTTCTAATTACTTGAGTCTAATTAGAGGTTAGTTGGCAGTTTCTGGTTAGTTAATCTAAGTTTCATTTTCTTAGACTATGACCATTGTCTGAGTCACATGTTAACAATGCAGTAGGAACTCAAGACCTAGAATAGCCTCTGTTAATTATTTTAGCAATGATCACACATTTCTGCTGCCTCCTATTGAGATCTGTTCCCATGGGCCTCCCAGGCATGTCAGGCCTCCTAGCACCAACATAATAATAATTGTGGCACAGACAAAATATTCTCTCAGTATCTGGTATTTGTTACATCTCCATTAGTGCTGGAGGGAGGCTACACAGGCCATGACAGCGTGGCTCCTGCCCTCTAAGTACATGCAGTGTAATGGAAGGAGACCTGACTTTATAAAGTGGATCACCTTGTTTCAAACTGAGCAGAACTGAGGCTGAGGGCTTAGCTTAGGGGTAGGTCACTTGCCAGACATGTCCAGTGCAAGGAAGAACACATTCTGGGGCTAGGTAAACAGCTTAGAGGAAAAAGGTATTCATTTGCTAAGAAGCCCAATGTTGGACTTTCAATTTCTGGAACCCATGTGGTGGAAGAGAGAACCAACTTCTTACCATTTGGGCCACGGCACATCCCCTACCACCACAAAAACACACCAAAAAAATAAGTAAATAAATTATAAAAATCAAGAAAAACTCATATTCTAGAGGGCTCTGGTAGAATTAGCAGCAGGCACTTGGGATTTGAAGCTCAGCAATGGAAGAAGCTACTTGTGACAGTTCAAGACTCCAGGGAGGCTTCTCTGGCACATCCCAAGACTCAGGCTTAAATTCCTTCTCCTCCCTAGAAGACCACACCATCTTCTCAACCAGGCCACAGATGCTATAATTATGTAAATGTGTGGGAGAGCACACTTTAGATCTTATCCACTATTCTACATATAAGAAAGACAGGTATGGGGACAGGATGAGTAAGTGGTACACAGTATGAAGACCTTAGGTGGCACTCAGGAACTTAGTGAGTGAGCTCGGAAATGCATGTGGCCATGTGTGTATAGTGTACCGTGTGTGTGTGTCTGTGTGTGTGTATAGTGTACCGTGTGTGTGTGTGTGT
>JADRCD010185056.1:0-15000 GCA_019843815.1 Montemys delectorum | reverse complement strand
TAAGGTGATCTCAAGGTTGTGGAGACCCAAAAACGTAAAGAATTCAGAGAGTAATTATTGAGAGTTTTTTGTTTGTTTGTTTGTTTGTTTTTTGTTTTTTTTGTTTGTTTGGTTGGTTTTTTTTTAGTCTGAGTAGGCTGAGTCTTTATGCACCCTGAGGAGGTGTCAGTAAACATCAGAAAACATTTATACTCTTGACAAGAGTCATTTGTTAGAATTGCTTTAGCTACTATAGTTTATAAGTACATTAGATATTCACTTTCTACAGATTTTAGGTGGTGAAGTAAACTATATCGAAGAGTTTTGGCACTCTGGATGAGACGAGTCCTCCCACTGCCATGCATTGTTATAGTAGCTTGTGTGGGGCAATCCCTAAGGCTGGCACTGACAGCAATAGCTCCTTTGGCTTTGGGACATTTCCACTATACAAGTTCCTGAGTCACTTAATTAAGTTAAAGGATGAAGTCCTGATACTGAGAAAGGAGTCAGATGACGGGGGAGAGGGTGGCTGTTCTTACAGAACCATGAATATCACTGATTTTCCCTTTGAAGGGAGCCTCGCCTCTTTCAAACAATAGGACATCTCCCTTTAGAAGGTGAATAGGTGTTTCCTAGTCCCCTACTGAGGGCAGCTTCTTTCCAGCACCCCGTTTTCCCACATCTGTGGCAAGCACTGCTCCTGTGTAATTTCTCTCCAGACCAAGGCTTTCTGGAGGTAGAAAGTGCTTATCTGTCTATGGAAATATTTTATTCTCTGGGGCAAAGCTATCAATTGAGCCCAGAACCTGTAACTTGCTTCCTCTGGGCCTGGATTGTCTTTATTTTACTTCTGTTGTTGGAAACTTCAAATGCCAGATTGATTGATTGATTGATTGATTGATTGATTGATTTCAGATCTACTTTCTTTTTAATTGTCTGTCTGTCTCTCTATGGGCATATGTATTTCAGTTCAGGTACCTACAGAGGCCAGAAGAGGGCTTCAAATTTTCTAGAGCTAGAGTAACCAGCAGCTATGGACTGCCCATGTGGGTCATGGAACTGAACTCTGTAAGAGCAATGTGTATTTCAAGCCTCTTAGTCATCGCTAAAGCATTCCCAAAACAAAATTTAAAAGTTAACTTGGATTATTTGGGTTTTAGAATCTTTTTCAATAATTTTCTTCCAAGCAACAGGAACTTCTTCAGACTGCTTATGGACGCAGGACTGAACCGTGATCAACCAGATAGTGTCTTGACTAAGGCTGCTCACTTACATAAACTTTTGTCCTCTGCTCTAAATTTTTAGTTACACTATGAATTAAAAGAGTAAAAGAAATTTGGGGCCAACATGTAGAGAAAGTATATAAACATTAGGTGCACATAAAGATAGATTTTTAAAAGTAAACATTTTGTGACTTTGACTTAGATTTATCATTTGTTTCTTAGTTTAGAATGTTGATCTGATTATTTCCTAAATAGTATTAAACAATCTTTAATGCCAAGTCTGGCCTTGCAAAGACATAGCTCTTAATATAAAGTAAGAGACTTTGTATTTCATCAAAGGCATTGAACCTCAACTCATCAGTGACAAGATTCTAAACAGGCTGAGCAGGTATCAACAGCTTGTTGTCTTCTTCTTAAGACTTTCCTTCATTTATTTACTTAATATGTACATATGTGTGTATGTGCATGTGTGTGTGCCACAGGGTCGGTCTCTCTCTCTCTCTCTCTCTCTCTCTCTCTCTCTCTCTCTCTCTCTCTGTGTGTGTGTGTGTGTGTGTGTGTGTGTGTGTGTGTGTGTGTGTGTCTTTCCACATCATGTCTGTGTGTCTGTGTGTAATATCACTTGCATATTAAGAATATTTATGGAAAAGAAATTAACAGGAACTAGTCTACTAGGAGGATTTTAATGTATATTATTTGAAGGCATTTTGATTAACATAAAGTTTACATCTTTTATTTTTTCTTACTCTTGATTATTAACCCTAAACATTTTTCCAGCACCTCATTTGAACAGAAATCCTTATAAAAAAAAAAACAACATGTATCCAATGTTAAATTTCATAGCTTAACATCCACTGAATGTTGTTTTCAGAAACAAGTAGCATTTTGTAAAATATATAATAAATCAAAATTTACCATTTTAGTAGACTAGAAAAGTGCTGAAGTTTATAAGACAGCCTTTTAAGATATTTAACAAGGCCTTTAAAACAGCCCCAAAATGCATGCACACACACACACACACACACACACACACACACACACACGTTTTTAAAATAGGCATGCCAAAATATCCTTAAGTCTACAATTTTTAAAATTGAAATGACCACGTGTTTTGTTACTCTATTACTCTTGGGAATTCTAGGAGCAGATTGGTCTTTGTCCCATGTTGTTTTAACACAAAATGACATATAAATTATGTCATTACACAGGACACAAAAACAAAGTGAATGGTTTTTATGTTGTCTCTTTGGAGAAAAGGAGATTGGGCTGAGGAGTCTGTAAGAATGCCTTTGGCTCTTCTGTTCGCAAGACTGTGTTTCTCTGAGTACCTTTACTTCTGTAAGATGTTCCTGGCAGGAGATGGTCCTTTCCTTTTCTGGGAGCAGGATCGGCCCTCTAGATCCTTACATGGCCATGGCTATGGAGTTGGGGCACATTGAATACACTCATGTGCCTGGTGGCCTGGGGCTTCATGTTTGAAGCAGTCCTGGCTTTTGTCCTCTGAGGCTCATCAAGGGATCATTTGATAGATGAGCCTGGCAAATGTCACCTATAAGGACCAGCACAATCATTTAGACTCCTTTCTCTGTCCTTTTTGCCTTCCATCAATTTCAGTTATTGAAGACAGAGAAGTCAGTGTTTGTTTAGCACTTGAGTCTCTGTAGTCAGAGGTCATTTCTTTGGTTTCTGAAGCTTTCTATAGCTGACAAAGGTTGATTAGCTAAAACATGGTGGCCCAGAAGAACTTTTCTTTTGGGGTATAAAGAGTCCAGGTTGGTGGACTTCCTAAAAGCTGCAGCTAGCCAGTGGACAATGGGGCAAGTTTTACTGCCTTGAGTAACCTCTCTGATCTTATCACAGTTAACATATTTGTCAATACAGTTTTGCATTCCTGCACTAACACTTTCTGGGAGGTTATAATCCAAGTAATGGGTTTCTGATGAAGAACATTCACACTGGACAGACAGTCATTAGAACTTGGAGCAATAGCTCATCTGTATGCTGGTTTCAAGAATCTTTCTCTCAGAGTCTCTGTTTCCTACCTCCCATCATAGGGATATAGCAAGTAGTTAGAACAAAGCATAGGCAGTAGGCTTAGTATCCCTATCCTTGGGGCTGGAGTGGGTCTCTGGAAAATTATTGTAGGGGGAAGATAGAAGGAAGAGCTCTATGTCAGTATCTGAACCAAAACCCCGTGGAGTCTGTGTTTCCTGTCATCCCACTGAGCCCTTGGGGAGGTGAGAGGAAGAAAGAAATGGGAAAATATGACAGGAAGTGAGTCAGTGCAGTGACACAGAAAGACTCGGGTTCAGTGACACTCGTGAGTTTCTGGGGTGGTATGGATCTCAAACTGTTGTATGAACATCATCGTTGTATTAGCACCATCAAAGCCATCCTCACACATAGCCACCATCTTAGTTGCCCTTGTGATTACCACCTTGATTGGCCATATACCTGTTGTCCTATTTGATTTACCACATGGCTGCCTATGAGCAGTGGTCAGCTCTGTGGATGCCTGAGTAGATTATTATTAGAGCATGAGTCCCCAAGAGCATCACGGCTCTGTTCCCCTGCAGGCTTGGTCAGAGTCAGTGTGACTTTGCATAGGGGCCTTCCACTTTAAATGTGTATCTTCCTGGGCAGCTTCCTCTTAGTCTTAAGTGTGAAATTGGCAGCTGCTGGCCAATCCACTTCTTTACCTGGCATAAGCTCTGCCAACACACCAAAAGGTCTGCTGGAAAGAGCAGCCCTTGGTTCCTAGCCTTGTTGTTCCTTTTGGCAAAGAAAGGAAAGGCAGGGAGAGAGAAGGTTTGAACCTGGTCACCCCAAGAGCAATACAGAGATTCAAAAGCCTAGGCCATGAATGCCCCAATCCTTTATAAACCATTTCTACGGCTTCTTCATCCTATTTAAAGATCATAAGGGTTATTCTTGGCTTGACCTCTGTCTTATAACATGGTGTTAGGAGGAGTTTCCAGTCTTCCTGTGCCAAATACTTTGTCAACCTTGATTCTTCCTTCCTCACTTGCCCTATCAACCTATTTTGATGCTGCTCCAGGGCCTTTACATCAGTCTTCAGCTGGAAAGAATTCATTATTCCCTGTTTATCGTCATGCCTCAGCTCTTTGGTGAAGAGCATTCTAATTATTTCACTTAATAATGTTCCCAGCACTGAAATCTCAATGCTTCCAAACCACCTACATTACAGTAGCAAAGCACCTTCGGTTACATTCCAGTGCAGTCTTCATTCTTCTCCATAATGCAAGACCTACCAGGCGGGTTCGAGTCTACTTTGTTTATATATCACTATCATGTACAAGTGTTCATGACATGTGTCAGGACATTTTTGAACAAATAAACACATGAGCAATTTGGAAGAATACTTGGCTAGTTAGCGCATCAGTCCCAGGAGAACCAAAAGAGCCCAACTAGAGCATCTGGCTCCATAGAGAACTGAGCTGTGATGTCTGTTCAGAATTATCAGAAAGGACTGTGTCAGCAAGAAGATAGGTACAGTGAGTGGTCTGGCCATCCAACTGTGTCTAAAACCTTGGTGTATGCACCACAACTCACTTAACTATTATTGGGTAACAAAACAACCTAGCATTTATCAAGTTAACACAACAGTTTACTGCTTGCTCTTACCTGTGGGCTGCATTGCACACTCACATTCAGCTGGAGGCACAAGTGGGTTAAATGGTCCAAGGGGATTTCAACCACATGATTAACAGTTGGCATGGCTGTTGTTTGTGTGCCTTGGGTCCTCCTTGGGTGTCCTTAGATCCTCCAATAGGCTAAAGTGTGACCTTCTGACTCATGTGACCACCTGAGTGAAACTTTTATAAAGGAGAAGGTGGTTATTATGGCTCCCCTTGAGGTCTGAGCTCCAAAGTTTACATTGCCACACCTGTCATGCCATGTTGTTCATGCAAGTCACAGGACCTGGCTCAAGAGGAGTGGGTAGGGAAATGAATTCCATCTCCTGAAGGGAAGACCTGCAAGGAATTTGTTTTCAAAGTCACTGTGAGCAAATGGGAGAGGAGAAGGCTAAGCCCAGACTGACCATCCCTGAAACTACACCTTGTTATATAATGCCTTTACAAGAAGCTCAGCCATGGGTCATGCAGCAGGAAACCTTCTGTCTTTTTCATGAGTGAGGCCATGAGTCAACTCCCCAGAAGTTAATCCCAATCAGCATCTATGACACAGTGTATGTGTTTCCATGACCAAAGGGGGTAATTAAATAGGAAATTGACAATCAAAACATTACTGCCCTTTATAGAACCATGTGCCTCAATTGTGACCCAACATGGCTTGCTCTGCTCAGCTCATTAGTCACAGAAGATCATGGAAAATCATCTTCATTTTGAGAAGCTGCACATTGGTCATTACTTCCTCACACACTTCCTCAAGAGAGGCAAACAGATGACCTGATAAAGAAATTCAAGTAAATGTGACTCTGAGTATTCATATTCCTTCCCAACATGACAGGCAGGGAAACTGGGGAGGGGGTATTTTTTCAGGCTGCCTACTATGAGAACAGGGGTGTGGATTTTGGGTGATGGTTCTGGGTTCTGCTGCTGGCTCCTTTCCTGTTTTGGAGGTGAGGGTCTTCTCTTCAGTGTACTTTCCTTGTTACAGTTTGTAGTCCCTTATAGACAGCCCTCCCCAGCCCTGGCCAATCACATCCCCAAGAGTCCAAATGTTTTTGCTCCTGACAACCAAGCATGGATGCATCAGTGCTTCTCTACATGCAGTCTAGGTGCATGTTCCTCTTTTTTCAACACTTTTGTTAGATGGCACTGGAAGGTGAGTTCCAGAGGCAGGAGATTTGATCCTTTTTATTTGTATATTCTTATAGAAGTCCTTGGACCCTTTCTAGGGATCACAGACTTTACTGTGTAACTCTTAGGATTGTCACACCCATTCTGAAACCATAGATTTGAATACTTATTATGACAACTAACTATAAATTAATGTATGCTAAAGTGCCAATAATTTGTAACAATTTTCTAATTGATGAGAATAAAGATAGAAAAAGAAGTATTTTTGTTCATTTGGTCCAAAGAGCCACACATGGGTAGAGCACAGTGTCACCAGATAATAAAATTCATGAAGGTTCACCAAAAGCCTGGTATTTGTCGAGAAATGTGGTGTCCCCACAAATGACTTTAAATAGGGAACTGACACAGTATAAATTGCATCCTAAAATAATTCTACCATTTCCTAGTGAATAGGCTGTTGGCAGTTCTATAAGAAGCCTTACAGAATGACTTCCTGCCCCAGAATTCATCACCTCCAGTCACATGGTTAGTGTCTGACAATCGTTAAGTGATTTGATTTAACACATATTTAGAATAAACACTTGATCAGTTTTGGTGCGTTATTGAATGTGGTTGGAGTTTCTATGTTTGCTGTGTATTAGAATATTTCTGCTAATGGCTGCTGGTCTTATTATTGACTGGCATAAGTATAATGAAGGAGAAAGAGGATACACTGATCTTCTGATAAGCTTGGGTTTTAAGTATCTCAACCTGCAGGTGAGGGTATTCAGTAGGCAGGGACAGATACATATTTGGAGAGGAATTTGAAATGAATATAAAGATTTTGGACTTTCCAGGTGATAACTGAGCTTACAGAGTAAATGAAGTTTGGAGAAAGATTGGCTTAAGAGAGACAAAGAAGAGGGAAAACAGTAGACAGTAAGGCTGAAAGGACAGTCAGAAAAAAATTCTCAGTTCTAGGAGGTGGGAGCAAAGTTAGGAGACATTGCCTTATGAGAATCCTATGGAGCAGGTTTCTCAGAGTAACACCCATCAGTACAGAACACTGGCATAGATCAAATCTGGTCAAGTCTAAAGTGCTCATTGGACCTTGGAGGTTAGCCTGGAATGACTCTAGGAATAAAGATAGAGGAGAACCATCCTCAGAGAGCATGAGAGTGGGACATGGTCATGTGGCACTGAATCTCCTTCAAGATTTGACCATGAAGAGAGGAAAGAGAAAAGATAAAGTTGGAAGCAGCTATGGAGCTAAAGAAGGAAGTATGTTTTCAAGGTGCAAAGTTTAAAACATGTGCTTCTGAAGGGGAAATCAGAGAAAATAAGTGGCTCTTCACTTTGGGTCAACAGTGTGAGCTCAAATGTCCAATTGAACTTACAGTCCTACATTTCTCTGCTGAATATAAATTATATGAAGTAGATATATTAAGATAACATTGAAAACGACCAATACTGCAGAAGCATGTGCTTTTATTGCTCCCTGATGCATCTAAGAAAAAATTAATGGCCTTCTTCAAAATTAGTAAGAAATCTTTGCAGTATTTATAACCCTTAAAGGCTTATAAGTATCTTTTCAATACTATTTCCAAGACAACAATTTCAATTATCAATTGCTATGGAACAAACAACCCAAATCCTAGAGGCTCAAAACAAAAAGAAGACAACATTAATTTTGTTTATGAATCTGAAAGCAGCCAGAGCTCATGGGGACCTCTTGCCTTTGCTATATCAAACATGTGCTGACTGGGCTCAAAGGGTGGACCTGGGAGTAGTCTGAGAATTTCCTACTCACAAGTCTGGAAGCTGATAGTGGCTGTCCATAGGAACCTCAGTGAGAGAGCCAAAATACCTTCAGGTGGCCTTTTCATGCCACTTAATCTTCCCAACAATATTTGTGACTGGCTTTCAGAAGCAAGTGTCTGGAAAAAGCAACAGACAACACTGCGTAGCACCTGATGCCCTCCCTTCAGAACTCATTGAGTATAACTTCCCCTCCTTCATTTCTGTTTGCTAATGCCAATTGACATGGGAGGAAGGGGTTAGACATACCTTTTAGGAGAAAAGTTTCAAATTTGTTGATAAATGCCTTAAAATTTCAAGAATATATTTTCAATTAAGACAACAGATCAAAATGATAGATTTCTTTCTCAGGAAGAGTGATAATTTCTATGGGATATAACATCAATTTCTTTAGCCTCTAGTTATAATAAGACCCCTTAGTCTTTTTACTTGCAGGACATATTTCTTTTGATCAAGATCAGAATTGGTGATAGTAATGTGCATTCATTACACTCTTTATAATATGCAGAGAGAAAGTGCTAGCTTGTGGCTGTTTTCAGTTCAGTGGGTCTCAAATGAAGGCTTTGAACAAGTTTATGTTGCAGAGCCTTATCTCTCCTACTAAAGCAGTGAGGCAGAAGGGCACTCCGAGGGAGAAGGGCACTCCCTGAGCTGCTGAGACTTTTTTCTTCTTGTTAATTTCAAACGCTACCACTACAAGCAACATTATTTGTATGGCAAGCAAACAAGCAGGCCTTTGGACTTTTAAATAAGGATGAAGTAGAATCTTACTCTGTAATAGTGAGATAAATAACATAGTACAGTTTTCTTCTACCTTGCATTATTTGAACAAGTAGAAGCAAAAATGTTACAGGCTTTAGGAAGAGGCTAAGTAAACTCACATATGCTGAGCACTCCAAGGCACTTACTAAAATGATTGTTGATGCTGAGTGAGTTAGGGCGGTAACATAGGACACAAGGCCAAAGGATAGAGGACTTACCTTGGAGTATAGTTGCTTCTTGGTCCCATTGGATGAGATGAAAGAAAGGGAACGGGGAGAAATCCATCATACTTAATAGAGACAGATGGAAGAATGTCTTAAGTCTTTTGCTTATGTCATTTTTCTCTAACTAAAGGGAGATGGGGTAGAATAGGATATTGACAGGAAGGTGATTTTAAGTGTTTTCTGTGAAGATGGGAGCCAACTAGTTATAGAACCATAGAAACATTGCTAAAGCAACCACAAAGGCAAGTAACTTTGAATATTCCCAGTGTACATGAGGCTGATCTTTTACATTCTCCTGTGGTACTCAAAGGCTTCATTACAAAAATCCAAGATGGTAGACATCAGGCATCAAAACTCTGCCTGTTATACAGTGTGAGGGGAAAGGAACCAAGCCATGGAGAATATGACAGAAGAATGATCCAGGTAAGTAGCTGGAAGAAAGTGAAAACTTTGAAGGAGGGGGTGGGTAGGTCAAAGGACAATAGATCTCTAGGTTGTTGAAATGCATGAGTAGTGGTGCTAATGAGGGATGAAGGAAAAGCAGGGGAGCGTGCCATAGAGACTCTTGGAAGTCTCATTGTAGTCGGAGGACACAATGTTTGCATTTATCTGCTATAGAGGTGAAAGAGACCAGAATGATGAGCCACAAACATGATGAGCAACTCACAATGCTCTGGAAGTGAATGTCAGAAGAGGAGTGACAGGGCAAGTCCCTGACGGTGAGAAAGTCAAGGCACCTAGAGGCCTCCAAGCTGGTCCTTCAGATGAACAGCAAAGACCTGTGGGCTTTAGGATGAAGAGGAAGAACTGATTCAAGGTTCCAAGTGTTCGATGACTAAGGGCAAGTCCAGGAAATCGGTAGCCAAATGCAACAGTGAGTGCAGGGAGTGTCGGTTTCATGCAACTGGAGCTTTTGTTTGCTTGAGTTGGCTTTGCATTTTATGAACATCAGAGACGTCCATAATCTGCTAGTGTTAGCAGACAGAAGACTACATGCTTGCCAATATTCTGCGGACTGAAATATCTAGCCGACAGGCCACTAGATCTTTCTTCTCTTTCCTGAGAAAATTACAGTGAACAGTCTTAGAGAGAAGGCAGGTTTCAGTTAAGGCAGGAGCTAGAGAAACATTCAGAAAAGAAAATGGAAAGTGTGATTCACTTATTTAAAATTACTGTGGTGTGATAGGTTCCAGGCACTAAGACACATCTGTGAATATAATGCACTAAAGGGACCTACATTCCATTGCTTAGAACAGGCAGCAATCCCTGAACAAACACATACTCAGTGTTATTTCAGAAAGGGATACAGCTGATGGAGAAAAAAATAAGGCCATTAAATGGAAGCTGAAGAACGTGTTCAGGAAGTGAAATTTTTTGTCACAAATTATGTTCTCCAAAGGGAATGGAAGGTGTCCTGGGAGTTGTGTAAATAGTAAACCCAGAAAGATCATATTGGATTAATGCTGGCTAGAGTAAATAGCTTGGCTAAGTAGCAGATGGAGAAAAACACATTAAAGTTTACTAATCATTTCTGTGGGACTGACAATTTTGCAGAGTCATTACCAGGATTCTCAGAACTCTTCCTCCATGTGGTCCCTGAGAGAAGCTGTGGTCAGCTCTGTCTGCCCTACTTGCTGAGCCCAAAGACCAAGGTCAGACAATTGCAATACCTGCCCACAGCCACATAGGTCACAGAAACACTGGCAAACAGAGCAAACATTCACAGTGAGGGGGTGGGAGCAAGCATGCAAGGCAGTTTGCACACAGTACAGGAAGTAATGTTACTCTTAGGAGTTGAGCAAAGGGAAGTGGCTAGTTCTTCAGACATGACACCCAGTGAAGCTTGGAGAAGACCTTTTTAGGGCAAAAAGAAAAGGAAGTTTTGCTTCACCAGGCACTAAGTGACATAAGAAACTTACTTTCTTAGTAGATGAATAAACAAAGGCAAAGGAAGATCTGAAACATGTCTAGTACCCTGAGCCAGACCGGATTAGTGGTGAGAGGTAGGGATATTTGAGAATATGTTTCTGCTCTAGGTGGCCCCAAACAGTGTAATCCTTGGTACCATGGTTGTACAGGATGTTGGAAATGCCACCAGGTTTCAATCCTTGCTCCCTTGTCTGATTTGCCTTTATAATAAAACCCAAAGCCTATCTTTCCTAATGGTCTCTAACTCCTTGCCTTCCATTAAGATCATAGAAAAGATAGACAGACCTCTCTAGCTTAAGCCCCTCCCTTTAAAATAAATGGCCAAATGAATCCATTACTGATTCACTCAATTCTACCTGCTGAGCACTTATATTCAAGATACCATTTTAAAAATATAAGGACTTAAATATATAAAATTGTAACTTTAAACTGCCAGAAGGTACAGAAAGTTTGATTGATGTTGTAAAGTAATGTGAATGTTGATGTACCCTTCATTCCACAGTCTTTCTTCTTCATCCAGGCTTCAGATATGACCCATCAGTAGGTCTTCGTCCTTACAGGACTGTCTTCTAGCTTCTAGGTCTGCGTGGGCAGCTGCTAACTGAACATCTCCATTTGATGTCACTACATCTCAAACACTGCATTCAAAATGAGTTGACCTTCAAGAAGATTCTGCTCCTTTCCCACGTGTCTACTTTCTCAGAAGTGCTTACCATTCTAGCATCTCATGTATCCAGGCTGCAAAATAAGAATATCCTTGGTCCCTAGTCTCCTTCCACATTCAATAATATCTCTCTTGCCTCATACAGTGACGCGGTCCTATCAAATCTACTACCACAATCTTTCTACCATCTTCTCTATCCTAGTAGCTAGCATCATTGTCTAAACTCTGTCTCCTAATCTGTGGGTCACTGAAGCAAGTTCCCACCAAGCTCCTTACTCCAAAGTCTGTCCTTGTTCTAAACATTGGCCCACACTGCCTTCCACCTGGATGGATTGACATCTTTTCTTCAGTGGCTCAGCATATACTTTTAGTACTGGCATATATGTCAGATCATCTATCAGTTGTCCTTGCATCTCCCTACAGCCATCACAAAACACTGGAAGGTCCCCCAGGGTCTCTCAATAGTTCCATCTGCTGCCCTTTGTTGCAGAAAATCATTTCTCTTCTATGTGTGGGCTAGTCATACTCATATTTATGAGCTAAATCAAGGAGTCAAGCCTACTAGAACACCCTGTACATTCAGCTTATATTGCCCATTTTTCTATACAACTGTAGGGCACTGGCTCATTCCCAGTACAGATCGATTTTTGAAACCCTTCCACTTAATGGTAAGAAAATGTGCCCTATGTGGTTTTATAGCCACAGAGAGTTCTCTGCCAGTAGATCTTCAATAAAAGTATGATAAGCGAATAAATAAAATAGAAGGAAGGAAGACAAGGAGGTAGAAAAGGAGGGAAAGAGGGGAGGAAGAGGGAGGGAGAGAGGGAGGGAGGGAAGAAGGGGGAGGGAAAAAGAAATGTCTAAGCATTACTATGTGTGGGAATAAAGCAAAGCAGAAATAGGGAGTAAAAGTGTCAAGGGATAGGTGATAAAGTTTGAGTTAAATGTTTTGGTAAAGGAGGGGCTCATTACCCAGGCAGTTAAAGCAAGGGAGTTTTTAGACAGAGGCAAGAATGCATGCTGAACCACAGAAATAAGAAAAAATGGTGAGGGGCTGGAGAGATGGCTCAGCAGGTAGGAGCACTGACTGCTCTTCCGAAAGTCCTGAGTTCAATTCCCAGCAACTACATGGTGGCTCACAGCCATCTGTAATGGAATCTGATGCCCTTTTCTGGTGTGTCTGAAGACAGTGACAGTGTACTCACATACATGAAATAAATAAATTTAAAAAAAAAGAAAGAAAAGAAAAATGGTGAAACATTGATTTACTTGTCATAATCCATGGGAAGTAATAGAAAGTACTATAGATGGTCTGAAAAGGAAGTGTTTTCTTGTGAATAGCTCAGCACTCGGAGAATCTGTTGGGGAAGCACAGGAACCGCCATAAAGAATGGTTCCCAGAGGAGTTCTCCAGAACTGGCTCACTGTCGTCTGTCACTTCAACATCACGAGAATGCTATTACACTTCAGGCTCCAGCTATCTGCTATTAGAGCCTGGTGCTTGACTCACACAGATGTTGACTCCAGAAAGATACATGAGATATCAAAAAGCCACCTCTAAAAGCTCCCCATAGTAACTAAAATCTGCATTAGGAAAATGAATGATCCTCCACAGATAGTGCATTCTAAAGAAACATTGAGGTGTCTCATGAATATTTCTTCTTGGTAGAGCTGAAATTATAGCTGGAACTGTAGCAGTAAGAGACTCTAAGAGAAATGTGCTTGTGTGGCCTAGGTGTGGCTTATCACCTAAAGTTTTGTATATTGGAACTTTGGGCCCCAGTGAGAAGGTGTCGCAGGAATGGAACCTTAAAAGGTAGGTTTAGGGTCTTGCCTCTCAGAGATAGAATAAGTGCTGTCTGTCTGGAATAGGTTTGTCCCTTGGGACTGGATTCATTGGGTTATCCGTAAGGAAACCTGACATCTCCCAGGACCCCTTTTTCCGCACAGGCTATTCCCCACACATGTTCTCAGGGTGCTGATTCCATCGACCGTGAATCCCTCCTGGGATGGAACGGAAGCTAGTGCCACCATCCTCAACTCCAGAACTATGAGTAATAGCAATTTATGTTCTTTATAAAGTATCCAGACATAAATATGAAAGGATGACATAAGCTTCATGTATCTCCCTTTAAGGACCAGGCCAGATTTTGAAAAAAAAAAAAAAAAAAAGGATATAAAGCACCAGCTCCAGGAATAGACCATAAGTCCCAGAAACTAGGCCATAAGACACCATCTCCAGGGACAGACCATAAAATCCAGAACAAGATCATAAAACCCCCTACCAAAGAACACTCTGGGGATAACAGCAAGAATGGGGAAATATCTCAGAATGAGCCATCTGTGCTGGGCAGCCTTATTTCATCATATGGTTAAATGGTTCATAATATAGGGGTGCAGACCACTGACCACCTGTAACCCCCTATCACTCACCAATGAAATTTTAGATTACATAATCCTTCTAGAGAGTACCCCCAGTTCCTAATAAGAAGGCCTTTGTGCTTTTGTCTGAGGTCACCATTTTAGAGAATGGTTGACCCCCATATTCTGGATGTTTCTGCAGAATAAATACCCTTTGTTTCTGCATACTATCTGAGTCTGGGGTCTCCCTTCGGTGGTTTTTGGACCCTTACAACACAAATGATGCAAAAATAATGGTTGATATTTTTTTTTACACTACAGGGACAAACTGAAACGCTGCTGAAAGACATAGTGAGGCAGCAAGCTCCTCCTTTTAGTATCTTTCCCATATTTGTTGTGCTGTGAGAAAAAGAGATAGCTTGTCTATGAAAGTAGAAGTCTACAATAGTATCCAGGGTCATCTCTCCCCTGGCATAACTGACTATGCATGATTTGCTAGACATGGCTATGCTCATAGTAGAAAGTCAAGCCAAGACTTTTACATCCCTCTCTAAGGAAGCTTGTTACTTTTTTCTTGGTTTCTACTTTGCAGCTGAGCATCCAGCTTAGCATCAGTATATTTGGGTATAGTTAGTACTCCTGCAACTTCTGACTCACAAAGACAGACTTATATTCACTAAGTGGGGTAGCAGATTTTCCCTGCTATGAAGCATTCTATTCTGTGATTGTATAATCCTGGTTGTGTTGTTTGAATAAGAATATGTGAGCTCCCATAGGCTCATATTTGAATGTTTAGTAACCAGGGAGTGTCACTATTTGAGAAGAATAAGAAGGATTAGGAGGTATGGCCTTGTAGGAGGAAGCATGTCACTGGGGTGGGCTTTGACATTCTGTTCTTCTTTAACAGCCAGAAAATGAGACTGCATTGAAAGTAGTTATGTTCATATTCGTACTACAAGGGTCCTCACAATGAAACAGGAGCTGATAAGGCACATAGACTTTAGGAGGGGTTGAGTAACGCAGCCTTAAATTTTTAAAAGGTGAGCTTACTAGAAGCTGTACAGAGACAGAAAAGTAAGTGGTCTTTTCTGTTCACAACATAGGGGCCAAAAGAAGAATTAAACAGCAAAAGTATAATAAATCTATTTGATCAAAATCAAAGATTAAAACCTTAACCTCCGAATAAACAACCCATTTTTAAACTTAGTTACACAGTAGGTTTCCCTAAGACTTTTTCATATATCCTTAGTTTTGGTTAGTCCTCCAAATCCCACCTC
>JADRCD010185051.1:5248-40946 GCA_019843815.1 Montemys delectorum | reverse complement strand
CCCCCCCCCCCCTCTCTCTCTCTCTCTGGGCTGAGTGGGATGATGAGTGTCATGGCTCTGATCTCCGGAGAATAACTACCGGAGCCGAGCCGGGAGCCTGTCCAAGCAGGAACTTGTTTATTGTATCAATCTTTTCTTTGTAAAGGGCTGAGAGAGGAGGCAGAGTTTTCTGCAGAGGTGAGATGACATAGGGGGAGGGGAAAGTTGATGAAGGGTATGGGGTGAGTAAGGGAACCAACAGTTACTCTAAGTCAGCAGGAACTAGACAAAGGCAGGCTTAAGCAGGTTGTGCTGAGTCACTCCAGTATGGAAATGACTGAGACAGTTTACAAAACTCGAGCCAGGCTCAGGTTTGTCCTCAAGGCCCAAACCAGGGCCAAATAGAGCCCAACAGAGAGAGTGATGTTAGATGACATAGACTCACATGCAAGACATGTGTTAAGACAAGTCCCATGGAGAACATATGATGTTTGAAAGGAATATAAAAAGGACTTCACAGTGACAGAGGCAGAACTTGGCTTGCTGGTATAGCTAGCTGCACAACTCTGTTGGTCTCAAGTCTTTGCTAATCATTTCTTCTCTGAGAGAGACACAGCCAAGAACTTCTCCTGGTGTCCCTCCTGGTACCTCCTGTTGACTCATGTCAAGGCTGAGCCCTGGCTGTCTCTGTGAGGTAGTGCCACCGATGCTGATTCATGTTTGCTGTCCTGACTACAGAACTGGACTACTGATGTTTCTGTAAAGTATTTTATTTGTGAGTTGATTGAGCTGCCACTGCTAACATGTAAACTGAACTACTGATTTTCAGACAAGGATGGGAGTTGCTCCAAAAAACCATTTTAAAACAGGTCTGATTCCCCTGTACCCTCTCTTTACCACTACCTCTGGTGGGTGGTGGGATAAAAAGAGGTTAAAGTGTTTAAAAACCATCATTAAAAATCAGGCTTCAAAATGGTGGTGGTTAAAGTGGCGATTATAATGTTGTCTACCTTATATAGTTGTAAACATTGAGTTATCATAGAAAAAAATCATAAAGTAGTATTTTAGTCCAGGTAAGGATTTATTTTGTTACTTTTAAATGTATAATCATGTATTTTTTAATTTTACTTTATTTATTTATTTATTTATTTATTTATTTATTTATTTGGAGAGAGAGAGAGAGAGAGAGAGAGAGAGAGAGAGAGAGAGAGAGAGTTATGTATGGCATGGTATACAGGTACATATTAGAGGACAACTTGGAAGAATTTTTGTTTCTCTCCTTCACCCTGTGGCTTCTAGGTAAAAGAAGTTAGGTTGTCAGACTTGGTACCACATACCTTTATCCAGTGTGCCATCTCACTGATCTTTTAGTATGCATTTTAAATAGTTTCAGAGTTATAGAAATACTAAATGTATTATCAAATATCACCTAAACAATATACACATTATACACATATATATACATATGTATATATATAAATATACCCATTCTTCATTTCCACTTTTACTAATATGTTACTTATTTTGTATAGTGTTTAAAATAATGAGCCAATATTCTCATATTATTATCATCTGAACTTCACAATTTATTTACAGTTACAGTTTTGTCTAATGCTTTTCTGTTCCAGTATACCATTCACTTGTCATGCTATAGGCTTCTCTTACTATAAATATATTTTTATACTTTGCAGCCTTTTATAACTTAATTTGGAGGAGTACAAGCCACACATTTTGTGGAATTCCTATACACTAGTGTATTTGGTGTTGAAATTAGGGATGTATAGGAAGATTGTTGAGATCACATGCCTTTTCTCATCCAATGCAGGTTCTAGAATATTTATGATCAGCACAACTCCATGATTCATACAGATCTTGTCTAACTTGATGATATAGGTTAGCAAATTTCTCCAAAATTAAGTTACTATTGTTTCTACTTTCTGTTACATACTCTATAGAAGGAACGCAGTGTGTACTTCTGTATTAATAACTTTTTTCATTGCTACAACAAGGTACCCAACCAAAGCAAGTTAAGGAAGAGTTTATTTTGACTTACTAGAATGCTATCACATTATCACAGCAGTATTCCCACACCAGTCACATACTAAGGTGATTGATCACATTGTGTCTGTACACAGAAAGAAGAGAAATAAATATTGGTGCCTCCTTTGCTTTCTTCTTTCCATTTGGTCTGGAATACCAACTTAAGGGATGGTACCACTTGCATTCGGGTTGAATCTACAGTTGATATCTCTGGAAATAACTTCACATATGTGCTGAGAAGTGTGTCTCCTAGGTGATTATAAAGCCTATCAAGCTGAGAAGAGTAACAGTTCCAGTCCAACAGCCTTGATTCAAGAAGTGGAAGCTGTGTGTTTCCTCCTATGTACCCCATTGTTTTTTGTCAATGTTGATAGTCATTCTATTTAGACAAAAATGTTATCTCAATTTTAAATTTAGTTTTACTTTTTATAATTAATATTTTTCAACTATTAATTTTTAATTAATGTTTTTATATTTACTTATTAATTTACATATATAATAATCATAGCCTCTACTCCCAGTCCTACCCTCACAAACCCCTCCCCCCACAACCTCCTCCTTTTCTGTTCAGAGAAGAGGAAGCCCCTTATGGATACCAACCTGCCCTGGCACATCAAGTCACAGCAAGACTAAACACGTCCTCATCCTCTGAAGCCAGATAAGGCAGCCCAGATAGGGAAGGGGATTGAATGGCAGACAACAAAGTCAGAGATAGCCCCTGCTCCAATTGATAGAGAATCCACATGAAGACCAAGCTGTACATTTGCTACAAATATGTAGGGGACTTGGTCTATCCTATTCATACTCTTTGGTTTATGGTTTAGTCTCTCTGTGAACCCCCATGGGCCCAGATTCTTTGACTCTCCAGGTCTTAATTTAAAATTTTATTTAAAATGTAATTTCATTACTTTATCCTTTTCCTCTTTCAACCCTTTCCATGTTTCCTCCCTCCACCCAAACCCCATTTTCTCCTACTCTTAAATTTGATGGCTTTCTTTTCTTTGAATATTATCATTACACATATGTATATATAAATACATAAATATATTAATATAATGTGCTGAGTTAATTTAGTGTGGTTTGTGTATATATGATTTTAGAACTGACTACTTTGTATTAGATAACCAATTAGGAACATATCTCTGTGTAAAACTCATTCTCCATCTCTTAGCAGTCATTAGTTGCTTTGAGTTCTTTGTCTAAGGTTGGGACCCTGTGCAATCTCCATCTTTCATTTTAGCATACTTATTGGTATTTCTATTGTTCTTTCTTGTTTAGGCAGCCATATTGTTGAAATAGCATGAATGTAGCTTATCTGCCATTTCTTTTTTTTTAAAGATTTATTTATTTATTTTATGTGTATGAGTACATTGTAGCTGTACAGATGGCCATGAGCCATCATGTGGCTGCTGGGAACTGAACTCAGGACAGCCCCGCTTGCTCTGGTGTAATACACTGTAGCTGTCTTCAGACGCACCAGAAGAGGGTGTCAGATCTCATTACGGGTGGTTGTGAGCCACCATGTGGTTGCTGGGATCTGAACTCAGAACCTTTGGAAGAGCAGTCAGTGCTCTTACCCGCTGAGCCATCTCGCCAGCCCAAAGAGAGCATTAGATCCCATTACAGATGGTTATGAGCCACATGTGGTTGCTGGGATTTGAACTCAGGACCTCTGGAAGAACAGTCAGTGCTCTTATTAACTGAGCTATCTCTCCAGCCCTTGCCATTTCTAAGAGACATAAACTCACAGCAGACTTCCTGGTCCTGTGGTTCTTCTGCTGTGCCCTTTGGTTTAAGAGTTGTGTTGTAAGCAGAGACTGAAGGAAGGACAAGCCAGCCTAAATATAGCTATCTCCTGCGAGGCTCTGACAATACCTGACTAATACAAATGTAGAGGCTCACAGCCATTCATTGAACTGAGTACACGGTCCCCAATGAAGGAGCTAGAGAAAGGATTTATGGAGCTGAAGGGTTTGCAGCCCCTTAGGACGAACAGCAATATGAACTAACTAGTACCCTCAGAGCTCCCAGGGACCCAACTACCAACCAAGGGCTATACATGGTGGGACTGATTGTTTTGGCAGCATGTGTATAGTAGAGGATTGCAAATTTGATCATCAATAGGAGGAATGGACCTTGGCCTTGTGAAGGTTTTGTGCCCCAGTGTAGGGAAATGTCAGGGCTAATAAGTGGGAGATGGTAGGGTGGCAGGCATGGGGAGGGGGAGGCAACAGGGGTTTGCTCTTGTTGCTTTTGTTTGTTTGTTTTTTGGAGGGGACACTGGGAAAGGAGAAATTTACATGTAAATAAAGAAAATATCTAATAAAAAAATTAAAAAAAAAAAAAAGAATTGTGTTGTAGATATATTCACTAAGGTTGGTCTTCTACCTATCCAGTCACCTCTCATTATTACTGGTTGTGTTTTCCTGAAATGATTTCTACTGTAAAAAGAACTTCCTTGCCTACACCTCCTAAATTTTATTTTTAATTAATACCATTTACATATATATAGACACTGATATTTTGATATGCATATACATTTTTACATTTTAGAATGAAAGAATTAGAGTGAGTAGTATGCACATTACCTCAAGAATGTATTAAGAATTTGTTTGTAGTGCAAATACTTATCATCTTTTCTTCTTAGTACAGCAAAGTACACAATACATCATGGTTATCTATGGACACTCTGCCATGCAGTAGAACCCTAGAACAGGTCTCTTGTGACTGTAAATCTTTACATGTTAATCATGTTCACCCATCCTCTCCCCTTCCCTGAACACAACTTTGTAATTCACAATTCTTTCTCATTTATATGCTAAAACAATTTAAATCCTAACACCAAATAGGCAACAGGTGGTTAAGGTGGAAACTGCATATTTAACTTGCTGAGCTCTGGCAAGTTTCCATTACTGTACAATCCTGCTAGACTGCCCCTCTCTTAGAGAAGGAACCAATCCATACTGGGATCTCTCTGAGATCTGTCTGGGGTCCTTCAGGAATGCAAGAACACTTGACCCTTGTAACCAAGGAAACTGTTTTGCTCAGTTTGGATTCTGACTTATCTAGGGAGCTTGTAGAGTTGTTTACAGTAAAGCAAACTCATTTCATGTAAGATACTCTTAATGACTAAAATAGCCAGGGTACAATTGCTGAGCCCAATTAATTTATGCATCTGATGCTTCTAAACTGTAATTGTTGACTGACTATTAAGGTGATTGAAAAAACTATCAGATTGAATCCTTATAAGGCTGTCACTAATGCTAGTGGAAAATGCTTAACCAACTCATCCATACTAATCACCATTTACAATACACTGCTCTGTTTTCTAATCTAGAAATCTCAACCTTAGGAGACCTGTGTTAAAATTAAGAGTACGTAAGACTGTACACAGATTTGAATTGAGCAGAATGGTTACTCTGGCTGCAATACAGACAAGTCCTTAGCACATATCTTTAATCTCTCTAGCTGAATACAGACCCACCATTAGTACATACCATTAGTTCTAAACAAAGAAGGGTAAAGTTAACTTGTAGAAGGGAACACCCATGTTTGAAAGTGATGTCTAATTGAGTGGTAGACAAATTAAGGAATCAGAGAAATATTTGTCAGAATATAACATGCCCAACTCTCAGGGAAGAACAGAGAGGAAAGAGACATGACTTAAGAAAGAACAGCAGTGTAAAAATTTACCGGAAGAGTTTTATATCAACATGTTGAAGAGAGAAGAAGCTAGACTTAGGTGAAGACAGACCAAGCCAGAGAATGAGAAACCAGAAGGGTAGAACATATTGCCAAAGTTAGTAGGAGGCCAAGCAGAACAATTTAGTCAGAAGCCGAGAAAAGCCAATTTGAACCAGTCAGCTTGGAGAGGAGTCTTGAGCCAGACAGCTAGGTTGAACAGCTAGCCATACTTCAGAAAGAACTAGAAAGGATGACCTTATTCAGTAGTATGTATCAGAGGCTGAAAACATTCTAGGCCTAGATTAGATTTTATGGAAGTTTGAAGCTTTCAGGACTATGCCTAGATTTGCAGATGGAGGCAATTACTTTTATGCAAAACTTCATGTGAGAAAGCCTAAAACATTTATTCTCCAGTTGATTTAGTTATTTTGGACATTACTGTGACCAAATAGCCAGACAAGAACCAACTTAAAAAAGGAAGGATCCTTTTGGCCTATAGTTAGACATAGACCAACAAGATATGGGTGACATGTTGGTAGGAATGGCTGCTGGCTGTCATGACCTGTGCAGGACATTCATCTCAGTCAAGCAGAAGCAGAAAGAGATGAAAATAGGTACTCAAGTGGCTCTTTTCTTTTCTTTTCTCTTCTTTTCTTTTATTCTCTTCTCTTCTCTTTTCCTTTGCTTTCCTTTCCTTTCTTTTCTTTTCCTTTCCTTTCTCTTCTCTTCTCTTCTCTCTTCTCTTCTTTTCTTTTTTCAGACTCAAAACTAAGACTCAAACCCATGAGATAATGTTTACCATACTATGGGCAAGTCCTCCATTAATCTTCTCTAAAAAATATACTTAGAAAAAAATATGGCCACCAATGCCCAGGCATTGTTAATCTAATCAAATTGACAACTAGAAGTAATTACCATGCCATTTGTGGTGGTTTGATTGAGAAGGACTCCCACAGGATCATGTGTTTGAATACTTAATTCCAAGATGCTAGAGCTATTCAGAAAGGATTAGGAAGTGTGGAATTACTGGAGGAGGTGTGTCAATACAGGTAGGCTTTGAGGTTTCCAAAACCCATGTCATTCCTTGTCTTGCCCAGTCTTTTCCTGCCTGCTCCTTGTGGATCAGATGTAATCACCCAGCTGCTCCAGTCTCATCACTGCTTGCCCACTACCTTGCTGCTCACTACAATGGTTGTGGACTCTAATCCTCTGAAACTGTAAGCAAACTCCCAATTTAATGCTTTTTAATCAGCTCCTCAGGTCATGGTGTCTCTTCACAATAACAAAACAGTAACTAAGACACTGCTCTTTCCTAACTAGCTGTGTGCCCTCACATTAAGACCCGACTCCAATACCCTTTAAGAAGGAGATAAACTGAAGAACAAATGGCCATATTAAATTCCTCATTGTCTTTGCTTTAGAAAATGACTCAAATTCCAAATGAATGACTGTAATTTACATTCATCTCAGCCTTATGTTAAGAGTGTAAGTTCAAGCATGTACAGAGAGGATGTCTAAACCAGATTCCTTGTCAAGGATGTAATCTTGAGATGGTAAAGATAAAATAAGCATATTGTTCTTAAATACTATGTTAAGTGTCTCACAAATATTACTCCCACCTTATTTTTGAGTTCTTAGAAATAAAAAATTGAGCATAAGGCTAGCGATGATGATGACAGTGAACGTGATTCCTCTGGAAATTATGTGTATGAAGAACAAAGGTGGAGCTGGTGAGGTGGATACAATTAGCACCGTATGCCTTCTGTGTTCCTTTTCCAGACCACTACACTGAAGTTGAACTCTTGTGGGCAGCCATGGACATAACTACCTCTTTCTCTACAGACAGAAGGAAAGCTAACCATATGTCTCTTGTACTACTCTCAGGCTGCCATGCTGTCTTTTTTGAGGCACAGTATATAAGTGTTAGAGTTATAATGTAATGAGGGTCACATATCCCACTTGATGTGAATGTGAGGGGAAAGAAAACTTTAATCTGGATCAAGAGAAAATGGCAGAAGAAAACCGAGTAACAGTTACTAGAATCTCTGGGAAGATAAACTGGGGATAGGTGACAGGAATCTATTCCTTAATGTAACTTGATAAAGGCACTAGGTTTTAAGTAGCAAAGAAAGAAAGTGATCTATAGAATGGGAGAGAGAGAGAGAGAGAGAGAGAGAGAGAGAGAGAGAGAGAGAGAAAGAGAGAGAGAAAGAGAGAGACACAGAGAGAGAAACAGAGAGAGAAAAACAGAGAGAGAATCATAGAGGAGAGAGGAAAACAGAGATAGACAGACATGAAAACATACCTACAGTGTGGGGTTTAGGAGAAGTCCACCATAAGTAGGAAGTTCTCAGATCCAAAAGGGAGTTGGATACAAGCACAGAGGTCAGTCTCCATGACTTAAGCACAAAAAGCTTCAAAAACTACATTCAGTATTTTTGGTTCCATATTATCCAGAGAGAAACAGAAGAAGAAGAGAGAAAGGGATGGGGAAACAGAGGCAGGGATAGTCCCATGGGCAGAAGAAATAGTGGAGACTAAAAGGAGAATGACAGAGATTCCAAAACAAGGGACTAATAGCTACAAAAGGATCTACAAAAATGAGAGCACACGCAGTATTTGTCTTTTGGGTTCTAGAATACTCCGCTAAGTATAATATGGTCTCTTTTAACCAGTTACTTATAATTTTGTTATTTAATTTTTCTTTACAACAAAATAGAATTCCATTGTGTCCATGTAATATTTTCAACATTAATCTGCAGTTGAAGGACATTTAGGTTGTTGATGAGCTAGTGACTGTGGGCTAGGATACCAAGTCCTTTGTGCTAAAGCTAAGAAATGCTTTCGTTGGATCATATAGAAAATCTACTTTTAGATTTTTTAAAGAATTCTTCATTTGGAATCTCACTAACAGTGAATGAGGGTTCCTTGCCCCCGAAAGCCTCACCAGCATTTGTTGTCAGTTGTTTCTTGATCTAAGATACTCCAAGATAAGATACAATCTCCGAGTAGTTTTAATTTGCATTTCTGTTGCTAAGGATGTTGAACACTGGTTTTAGATATTTCTTAGCCATTTTTGTTTGTTCCTTTGAGAACTCTCTGTTCAGATTCATAGCCCAATTTTAATTGGGTCATTTGTTTTCTTGACTCTTTGTTTTCTAAGTATATATTCTAGATATTAGTCCTCTGTCAGATGTGAAGTTGGCAAAGATTCTATCCTACTCTGTGGGCTTCCTCTTCAAATGGTTGATAGTTTTCTCAGCTGTATAGAGCTTTTTCATTTTATGACAATACATTTGTAAATTGCTGATCTTAATTCCTACATTCTAAGTACCTATCTTATATTCAGAGATAAGAGTAACTAAGATACCTCTCTTCCCTAACTAGTTGTGTGACTCCACATTAGTCATGATACCTTTTGGAGTCTTAGCCTTCCTGTTGTGAAATGAGAATAAAAATCCTCACTCATGAAATTTTTTATCAACCTACAGTGAACATATTTATAGGGACAAACATAGATAATTTTATTTCAAAAATATAGCTTTGAACTATATTATTATTAATGAAGACAATAATGGTAATGGTGAAGCTGCTGCTGTGGAGCTTCTCATCTATTATCAAAGAAGCTTGTTTTTGCAGCAGACAAAAACTATTGAGAAATTTGAATCTAATAAAAATGCAGAGAACAACTAACTGTGATATACCCATCTCCAATCGATACATCTGCAACACAACCCCTATGCACAAAGCTCAGGGACTATCACAGAAGAAGGTGTGAAAAAGTGTAAGAATAAAAAGTCCAGGATGTCTTCAATGAGATAGTGTCTTCTATATATGTCTTGTATATATGACATGGAATTTTGTACCTATGGAATTTTAACAGTACAGTCACTTAAAAAAAAAAAACCTGTGCAATAGCAACACCAACTGATATCCAAACATTGATATGAGAAGTATAACTGAAGAATTATAGTCATTTAATGACTGCTAAGAGAGAGAAAACCAGTCTTCTCTAGGGATAATCAGCCTGATATATTGTGAATCTCAAGTAGTCATCTCTAAACATACATTCATACATACAAACCTACATACATGCATATATACATACATACATACATACATACATAAGTTGGCTTAGTGAATTGTGTATGTTCATGTGTGTTATAACAAGGATAATTAAAGAAGATGAGATCATCAAGTTGAGATAGAGTGAGATTCATGGGAGGAGTTTGGGGAGAGAGAGCATGCAGCAGAAATCGTACAGTGCTTATATATAAAATTATCAGAAAGTAATACAATAAATATTGGACAAAAAGATATCGAAGGAATAAACTATACTATAGAAATCAGCATGGTATGGGGACAAAAACAGACACATAATTTTATAGAATAGAAAATCCAGAACTGAATTCATATAATGCAGCTACCTGGGTTTTTTTTTTAACAAAAATGTCAAAAGATGTGTCAAAGAAAAAAAGTGTTGTCAGCAAATGGAGCTTAGAAAACTAAATATCTGCATATAGAAGGGAGAGTCTAGATCCCTATCATCTCTTACCCTACCAAAAAAAAATCAACTCAAAAATTGTCAAAGTCTTTAATGTAAGTGTTGAAACTATACAATGGAAGTAATTTAGAATGTAAGCAGAGAGAGTTAGATGGTGTTTATTTGTAGTCCCAGGGCTGGTGAGGCAGAAACAGGAGGATCCCTGGGGTCCACAAGTCTAGCTGAATTGGAAATCTCCACCTTGATTGGAAATTCTCTATCAAAAGTAAGGTAGATGGAATGTGAAGAGACACAATATTTGAGATTTCCTCTGGCCTCTATACTATGTGTACATATGCCCATGTGTAAATGATACATGCATACAGCTATCTCACACACACACACACACACACACACACACAAAGCTTATGCACAGCAAAAGAAGTAATGAACTGATTAAAAGAAACTACAGAATGAACATGCCTTTATAAGCCCATCACTATGTGCAGAGAATACACAACAGCCAAAAAAAAAAAAAAAAAAAAATGTTGATTCTGTTTTGGCCATGAAACTTGAGGCTTGGCCACCCACATCAGTTAATCTGTTCAAACTGTGTAGCATAAGGGATCATTTCAAATGCCAACATATAGATTGACTTCACACTGCCTGGTGCCTAAACATGCACACACTAATACCGCCTCTTTGTTCCTGCAAATGCTTTGCATTCTCGGTAAATTTAAGGGATTGCTGGCTACCTGCCTCCTCTTCAGGACCTGAGCTCCCATTTCAGGCAATGGATGGCAATATTACAAGAGCAATGAGCCACCTGTTAAAACTTCGAGCGCTAACTAGCTTGAAGTAAGACAACATTCTTTGCTTCACAGTGGACTGGCTAAGGACTATATAGTCTGGAATTACACCTTTTTTGAAGATTTTTTGAAGATTTTGTAATTGTATCCAATGAGTCTCGTTTATATTCATCTCCCAGTTCCTCTTTTTAGCTGAGCTCTCCAAGTACCTCCCACTTCAAGCGAAACTTCATGTTCAAAGGAAAGAAAAGAAAAGTCTCACTAAGTCTTATTAGTACCGTCTATATGACCATATATGTGGGCTTATCAACTAGACATTGAAGCATAAGTAACCTACAAGTTGCTGCTATCTTACAAGCTTGTGATGTTATTTTTCAACTCTAAGGGCCATATTAAACAAAAGTGCACTCAAACTGTTTGTGTTGTGTTAGTGTGTGTGTGTGTGTGTGTGTGTGTGTGTGTGTGTGTTTGTCTGTGTGTGTGTGTGTGTTTATGCATGCACTTCCAAGTGCCAGTATGCATGTATAAACTGATGAACCAACTTGAGTAGTAAGAAAAATGGAAGAATTTGATGTTCCCAGAACCTAGTTAGATTGAAAAAAAAAAGGGGGGTGTTCCAAACAACATTAAGATAGAGAAGAAATCAGTGATGTGTTTCAAAAGCAAACCCTTAAAAACAATAATGCTTTCAATGCATTATTAATTTGAGCTAATTTATATATTGCAATTGCTTATAGTCACATCACAATGAACAGCTAAAATTAGAATGCTGAAAGAGATGGTACTAACCTTTAGGTTTTTCAGTTGCACAGGCTCAGCAGAGTATATGTGAAGGTGTGAGGCTTTGGGGCTGTAGGCAACAGGCAGTACCATGTGTGTGATCTTCCTAGACCCATGAAGCATATAAACTGTTAGAATACAGGTTGACAGAAATGGAATGGAAACCACAGTATAGTTCTGTGCATCTGCTGTCTGTAGCATTATTTGTCACTCACTTCCAGATCTTCCACATCCCACCAGGAACATGAGATACTCCTGCTGTGGTTGCCTGTGGTTTCTGTTCTGGGTAAATGGTTGGGTGGAGGTAACATACAATTTTAAGATTATCATTCCTATCAATAATACACCTTAGTAATAAGCTTAGAGCTTTCAGTTTTGGAATCTGACCTCAGTGGGTTAGGAAGGGAGACACATTTGAAATCTAAATAAATAAAATAATGCATAAAAATCTTTAAAATGTTTTCTCTGTAAAAAAATGTAATGTACATAGAGCTTGGAGAATTATATGGATTCATGTGGCAAAAGCTGTCACTTAAAACTGGTGTGATGGCTCAGTGTCCAACAGCAGTGGATCTGCAACTCTCTCTGCCCCTTCCCTGTAAGTGGAGAGCCTGACTTCAGGGAATGCTTTAACCCAGGGACTGAGGACTCTGGACAGACAATTGATCCATAGCCATCTGAGCCACAGATTTACCAGAGGGGAGCTGACCTCTCAAATGTACTGACACAGCTTATAGACCCACAGGAGGAACAACCTCTAGTCAGAGACAGCAAGAACTTCTAACACAAGAGATCAAGAAATGGCGAAAGGCAAACTCAAGAATCCTACCAACAGAAACCAAGACTACTTGGCTTCATCAGAACCTAATATTCATACCACAGCAAGTACTGGATATCCCAAAACACTGGGAAAACAAGATTTGGCTCTAAAATCATATCTCAAGATGGTGCTAGAGGAATTTAAGAAAGACATGAATAACTGCCTTAAAGAAATAGAGGAGAACACAGGTAAAGAGGTACAAGCCCTTAAAGAGGGAAAAAAAAATCCCACAAAGCATTGCAGGAGATCACAAGTAAACAAGTAGAAGCACTTAAAGAGGAAACACAAAAATCCCTTAAGGAATTACAAGAAAACACAAACAGGTGAAGAAATTGAGCAAAACCATCCAGGATCTAAAAATCAAAGTAGAAACAATTAAGAAATCACAAATAGAGACAACTCTGGAGTTAGAAATCTTAGGAAAGAAGTCAGGAAACATAGATGCAAGCATCACCAACAGAATACAAGAGATAGAAGAGAGAATCTCAGGGCAGAAAATACCATAGAAAGCATTGACACAACAGTCAAAGAAAATGCAAAATGCAAAAAGTTCCTAACCCAAAACATCCAGGAAATCCAAGAGACAATGAGAAGACCAAACCTAAGGATAATAGGTATAGAAGAGAGTGAAGACTCCAACTTAAAGGGCCAGTAAATATCTTCAACAAAATTATAGAAGAAAACTTCCCTAACCTAAAGAGATGCCCATGAACATACAAGAAGCCTATAGAACTCCAAGTAGACTAGACCAGAAAAGAAATTCCTCCCGCCACATAATAGTCAAAACAACAAATGCACAAAACAAAGAAAGAATACTAAAAGCAGTAAGGGAAAAAGGTCAAGTAACACATAAAGGCAGACCTATCAGAATTACACCAGACTTCTCACCAGAGACTATGAAAGCTAGAAGATTCTGGGCAGATGTCATGCTGACCCTACAAGAACACAAATGTCAGCCCAGACTACTATACCCAGCAAAAGCCTCAATCACCATAGATGGAGAAACCAAAGTATTCCATAACAAAACCAAATTCACACAATATATTTCCACAAATCCAGCCCTTTAAAGGGTAATAAATGGAAAATCCCAACACAAGGAGGGGGACTACATCTCTGAAAAAGCAAAAATGTAATCTTCCAACAAAACTAAAAGAAGATAGCCACATGAACAGAATTTCGGCTCTAACAATAAAAATAACAGGAAGCAACAATTACTTTTCCTTAATATCTATTAATATCAATGGACTCAATTGCCACATAAAAAGACATAGACTATCAGACTTGGTACATAAACAGGACCCAACATTTTGTTGCATACAGGAAACCTACCTCAGTGACAAAGACAGACACTATCTCAGAATAAAAGGCTGGAAACAATCCTCCAAGCCAATGGTCCCAAGAGAAAAGCTAGAGTAGCCATTCTAATATTGAATAAAATCGACTTTCACCCTAAAGTGATCAAAAAAGATAAGGAGGGACACTTCATATTCATCAAAGGTATGATCTACCAAGATGAATTCTCAATTCTGATCCTCTATGCTTCAAATCAAAGTGCATCTACATTCATAAAAGGAACTTTACAAAAGCTCAAAGCATACATTGCACCACACACAATAATAGTGTGAGATTTCAACCCCCCACTCTGTAATCGACAGATCATGGAAACAGAAACTAAACCAGAATACAGTGAAACTAGCAGAAGTTATGAAACAAATGGATTTAACAGATATCTATAGAACTTTTTATCCTAAAATAAAAGGATATACCTTCTTCTCAGCACCTCATGGTACCTTCTCAAAAACTGACCATATACTTGGTCACAAATCAGGTCTCAACAGATACAAGAAGATTGAAATAATTCCTTGCATCCTATCAGATCATCATGGCCTAAGGCTGCTCCTCAAAAACAACATAAACAATAGAATGCTTAACAGCATGGAAGCTTAACAACACTGTACTCAATGATAACTTGGTCAAGAAAGAAAGAAAGAAAGAAAGAAAGAAAGAAAGAAAGAAAGAAAGAAAGAAAGAAAGGAAGGAAGGAAGAAAGAAAGAAAGAAAGAAATTAAAGACTTTCTAGAGTTTAATGAAAATGAAGGCACAACATACCCAAACCTATGGGACACAATGAAATCAGTACTAAGAGGAAAACTCATAGCTTTAAGTGTCTCCAAAAAGAAACTGGATCGCGCATGTACCAGCAATTTGACATCACACCTGAAAGCACTAGAACAAAAAGAAGCAAATTCACCCAAGAGGAGTCAAAGGCAGGAAATAATCAAACTCAGGGCTGAAATCAACCAAATAGAAACAAAAAGCACTATACAAAGAATCAACCAAACCAGGAGCTGGTTCTTTGAGAAAATCAGCAAAATAGATAAACTCTTAGCCAGATTAACTAGAGGGCACAGAGACAGTATCCTAATTAACAAGATCAGAAATGAAAAGTGAGACATAACAACAGACACTGAGGAAATCCAAAAAATCATGAGATCCTACTACAAAAGCCTATACTCAACAAAACTAGAAAAACTGGAAAACCTGGATGAAATGGACAATTTTCTAGACAGATACCAGGTACTAAAGTTGAATCAAGATCAGATCAATGAACTAAACAGTCCCATATCTGCTGATGAAATAGAAACAGTCATTAATAGTATCCTAACCAAAAAAAAGCCCAAGACCAGATGGGTTTAGAACAGTTTTACCAAACTTTTAAAGAAGGCCTAATACCAATACTCCTCAAACTATTCCATAAAATTGAAACTGAAGGCACTCTACCCAGTTCGTTCTATGAAGCCACAATTACTCTTATACCTAAACCACACAAAGACCTAACAAAGAAAACTTCAGACCAAATTCCCTTATGAATATCAATGCAAAAATACTCAATAAAATTCTTGCAAACTGAATCAAATAACAAATCAAAACAACCATCCACCCTGATCAAGTAGGCTTCATCCCAGGGATGCAGGGATGATTCAATATAATTCACTACATAAACAAACTCAAAGAAAAAAACCATATGATCATCTCACTAGATGCAGAGAAAGCATTTGACAAAATCCAAGATCCCTTCATGATAAAAGTCTTGGAAAGATCAGGAATTCAAGGTCCATACTTAAACATAGTAAAAGCAATATACAGAAAACCAGTAGCCAACATCAAACTAAATGGAGAGAAACTTGAAACAACCCCACTAAAATCATGAACTAGACAAGGCTGCCCACTTTCTCCCTACCTATTCAATATTGTACTTGAAGTCCCAGCCAGAGCAATTAGACAACAAATGGAGATCAAAGGGTTATGAATTGGAAAGGAAGAAGTCAAATTATCTTTATTTGCAGATGATATGATAATTTATTGAAGTAACCTCCAAAATTCCAACAGAGAGCTCCTAAAGCTGATAAACAACTTCAGCAAAGTAGCTGGATATAAAATTAACTCAAGCAAATCAGAGGCCTTCCTCTACACAAATGATAAAGAGGTAGAGAAAGAAATTAGGGAAACAACACTCTTCACAATAGTTACAAATAATATAAAATACCTTGGTGTAACTCTAACTAAGCAAGTAAAAGATCTTTTTGACAAGAACTTCAAGTCTCTGAAGAAGGAAATTGAAGATCTCAGAAGATGGAAAGATCTTCCATGCTCGTGAATTGGCAGGATTAATGTACTAAAAATGGCCATCTAACTAAAAGTAATCTACAGATTCATTGCCATCCCCATCAAAATTCCAATTCAATTCTAAACAGACTTAGAAAGAGCAATTTGCAAATTCACCTGGAACAACAAAAAACTGAGGACAGCCAAAATTATTCTCAAAAATAAAGGAACCTCTGATGGAATCACTATCCCTGACCTTAAGCTGTACTACAAAGCAATTGTGATAAAAACTGCATGGAATCGGTACAGTGACAGGCAGGTAGATCAATGGAACAGAATTGAAGACCCAAAAAACGATCCCATACACCTATGGTCACTTGATCTTCCACAAAGGAGCTGAAACCATCCAGTGGAAAAAAGATAGCATTTTCAACAGATGGTGCTGGCTCAACTGGCAGTTAGGATGTAGAAAAATCCAAATCAATTCATTCCTATCTCCTTGTACAAAGCTCAAGTCCAAGTGGATCAGGGACCTCCACATCAAACCAGATACACTGAAACTAATAGAAAAGAAAGTGGGGAAGAACCTCGAGCACATAGGCACAGGGGGAAATTTCCTGAACAGAACACCAATAGCTTATGCTCTAAGATCAAGAATTAACAAATGGGACCTCATAAAGTTGCAAGGCTTCTGTAAAGCAAAAGACACTGTCAGTAGGACAAAATGGCAACCAATAAATTGGGAAAAGATCTTTACCAATCCTATATCTGATAGAGGGCTAATATCCAATGTATACAAAGAACTCAAGGAGTTAGACTCCAGAGAACCAAATAACATTATTTAAAAACGGTGTACAAATCTAAACAAAGAATTCTCAACTGAGGAATACCGAATGGCTGAGAAGCACCTAAAGAAATGTTCAACATCCTTAGTCATCAGGGAAATTCAAATCAAAACAATCCTGACATTCCACCTCACACCAGTCAGATTGGCTAGGATAAAAACTCAGGTGACAGCAGGTGCTGGAGAGGTTGTGGAGAAAGAGGAACACTACTTCATTGCTGGTGGGATTGCAAACTGATACAACTACTCTGGAAATCAGTTTGGTAGTTCCTCTGGAAAATGGATATAGTTCTACCAGAGGACCCAGCTATACCACTCCTTGGCGTATACCCAGAAGATGCTCCAACATGTAATAAGGACACATGCTCCCCCATGTTCATAACAGCTTTATTTATAATAGCCAGAAACTGGAAACAACCCAGCTGTCCCTCAACAGAGGAATAGATACAGAAATTGTGGTACATTTACACAATGGAGTACTACTCAGTTATTAAAAATAATTAATTTATGAAATTCTTAGGGAAATGGATGGATCGGATAATATCATCCTGAGTGAGGTAACCCAATCACAAAAGAACACACATGGTATGTACTCTCTGATAAATGGTTATTAGCCCAGAAGTTCGGTACAGGAAGAACAACTCACAAACCACAAGAAACTCAAGAAGGAAGACCAAAATGTGGACATTTTGTTCCTTCATGAAAGGGGGAACAAAATGCCCATGGAAGGAGTTGCAGAGACTAACTATGGAGCAGAGACTGAAGGAAGGACAAACCAGCCTGATACAGCTGTCTCCTGAGAGACTCTGACAGTACCTGACTAATACAGAAGTAGAGGCTCACAGCCATCCATTGAACTGAGTACAGGGTCCACAATGAAGGAGCTAGAGAGAGGATCAAAGGAGCTGAAAGGTTTGCAGCCCCTTTGGACAAACAACAATATGAACTAACTAGTACCCTCAGAGCTTCCAGGGACTCAGCCACCAACAAAGGAGTACACATGGTGGGACTGATTGCTCTGGTAGCATATATATAGTAGAGGATTTCAAAGTTGATCATCAATGGGAGGAGAGGCCCTTGGCTTTGTGAAGGTTCTGTGCCCCAGTATAGGGGAATGACAGGGTCAATAAGTGGGAGAGGGTGGGATAGCAAGCAGGGGATGGGGGAAAGCAACAGGGGTTTGTTCTTGGTTTTTATTTGGAGGGGAAACTGGGAAAGGAGAAATCATATGACGTGTAAATAAAGAAAATATCTAAAATAAAACAAAACTGGTGTGGTGAAAGAAGAGTCCCCTTTCTCCACCACTTCACCAGCATCTGCTGTCACCTGAGTTTTTGATCTGAGCCATTCTAACTGAGGTAAGGTGGAATCTCAGGGTTGTTTTGATTTGCATTTGCCTGATGACTAAGGATGTTAGACATTTCTTTAGGTACTTTTCAGTCATTCAGTATTTCTCAGTGAAGAATTCTTTGTTTAGCTCTGTACCCCACTTTTAATAGGGTTGTTTGGTTCTCTGGAGTCTAATTCTTGTGTTATTTGTATATATTGGATATTAGCTCTCTTTCAGATGTAGGTTGGATATAGGATTGGTAAAAATATTTTCCCAATCTGTTGGTTGCTGATTTGTCCTATTGACAGTGACCTTTGCCTTACAGAAGCACTGCAACTTTATGAGGTCCCATTTGTCAATTTTTGGTCTCAGAGTAACCTAATCACAAAAGAACACACATGATATGCACTCACTGATAAGTGGATATTATCCCAGAAGCTCAGAATACCCAAGATACAATCCAAAAACTACATGAAATTCAAGAAAAAGGAAAACCAAATTGTAGATACTCCTATCCTTCTTAAAAGGGGGAACAAAATACCCATGGAAGGAGTTAAAGAGGCAAAGTGTAGAGTAGAGACTGAAGGAATGACAATCCAGAGACTGCCCCACATGGGGATCCATCCCATATACAATCACCAAACCTAGATACTATGGTGGATGCCAACAAGTGCTTGCTGACAGGAGCCTGATATAGTTCTCTCCTAAGAGGCTTTGCCAGTGCCTGACAAATATGGAAGTGGATGCTCACAGCCATCCATTGGACTGAGCACAGGGTCCTCAATGGAGGAGCTAGAGAAAGGACCTAAGGAACTGCACAGGTTTGCAGCCCCATAGGAGGAACAGCAATATGAACAGTACCCTAGAGCTCCCAAGGACTAAACCACCAACCAAAGAGTACACATGGTGGGACTCATGGCTCCAGCTGCATATGTAGCAGAGGATGGCCTAGTTGGTCATCAATGGGAGGAGAGGCCCTTGGTCCTACAAAGGCTCTGTGCCCCAGTGTAGGGGAATGTCAGGGCCAGGGAGCAGAAGAGGGTGGGTTGGTGGTCAGGGGAGGGGGAGGGAATAGGGTTTTTTCAGAAGGGAAACTAGTAAGGGGGATAACATTTGAAATATTAAAAAAAAACATATCTAATAAAAAATTCAGAAAAAAAAGAATACCCAGTCTTCAATATGGGCAACTAGATCAATGGTGATGTTATCTTTGAGACTGGACAAGTGAGACTGATATAAATTGGAGTAGAGAAAAGTGAAGACCAATTTATTATTGATTCATTTATGTTTGAAATACAGAGTGAGTATACAAATACAGGAGCACATGGGATATTAAATGTGAAGCCTAGGTTCTTGAGAAATAGAGATGAATAGTCATTAAGATCATAGGAGGCTCTTCTGTAGGAACTAGGTTCCGTTTTGAGTACCCAAACAGTGGCTGACTACTGTCTATAACCCTTCCAGATATGCAAATACTTTCTTCTATTTTCTGCAGATACCAACCATATATGTAGTACACATATTAAATTCTGGGAAAATATTCATATACATAAAATAAAAACAGATAAAAAACTATTGATCCTGGACTTCTAACTAAAAGCAAGGTCTAGCCAATCAAGGAATCTACAACCTGAAGATGACACCTGAAGTTGATAAACTAGATGAATTTTATTTTAGGATAAGATAGTTAGATGAGAGAGAGAGAGAGAGAGAGAGAGAGAGAGAGAGAGAGAGAGAGAGATGAATAGGTAGGTAGATAGATAAACTAATAGACAGATGATAGATAGATAGATAGATAGATAGATAGATAGATAGATGATAGATAGATAGATAGATAGATAGATAGATAGATAGATAGATAGATAGATAGACAGATAGATGTCATCATATCTAGGCAATCATCTAGAGTATTCTGATTCTGAAAGGACAAAGGAAAGAAAATATAAAATAAATGGAAAGGGCAGGGGACTGTGAAGGAATAGGGTCTCAAGGAATCCAAGTAAGAGATATTAAAAAGGAATTAAAATCAAACCTGCTGGTGATGTCAAGAATGGTGGTGAATGAATAGTTGCCAGAGAGAGAGAGAGAGAGAGAGAGAGACTGAGAGAAAGGAGGTAGAATGCTAGAACTCTGACAGTTGAGTCTACCTATCATGCAGGGAAGAATTCCCAGCATCCTCTGCCCTGACACAATTTCAGGAGTTTATCACCTGACAATTGTCACACTGATCTGTTTGATCTCTTTACATTCCCTCTCCTGACTTCTAATTATTTGACTTTCCACAGTAATTCCCTATGGACAATATTTGTCAGGGAGCTTCTCTAACTCAAACATAAATCACTCTTCAGCCTGGCTGCAAACTGTCCAATTGAAATAGCAGAAAAGAAAACACAAAAGACCAAAACTAAAAAGTTGTCCCTGGACAAGTCACTGTTCCACTTTCAAATAACAAATGACACTCTGGATGAAAGCCAGAGAAGTTCCAAAGCCCTGAGAAAGAGAAGGTGTGAAGCAACCATTCTTTATTTCTATGTACACATTTCTATGAATTCATGTTGTAGATGTCTGAGATAACAATGTCCAAATTCTAGTATGTTTTATTTATTAAATCTATGAACTGTTTGTTTATTAACCTTTTTAATATATTTGCCTAAATAACTGTGACTTGGCTGTTAGATTTCCTGTTTTAGAAATGATGTCTCTTTCATATTTTAGCTGTCTTTGACTTGTGATGATTCATCACAGGGATTACTCTTTTGTGACTCATATGTAAGTAAACTAGCTTATAGAAAGTGATACAATTTGTAATCATTTCTTATAGAAACCAAAGATCAAGTTACATCGAGAAAACATTTTAAATAATAGCAACTTACAACAAATCTTGCTGTTTGGTGAGATAAAATATTTTATGTAGTACTCACAAAGAAATAATTTATCAGAATTGATTAAATATTTTGAGAACATATGTATAAATTCATCCTTTAAAAAGGAGGAAGTAGAATGATTTTGAAATGGTAAAGTTACTAGTAGGAGACAGATGGGAGATAAGTGAGTGAGATAAATATGAGCAGAGTTTATTATACATATGTATGTAGGTTTTAAAAATTTGAAAAATAGGTCAGAAGTTTTCATGAAAGAAGATAATAGAGAGAGTTATTTTGAGGTGAATGGCACCGTAGCATCAATAGAAAAATAAGATTTGATTGTCTATCTATTCATGTTTTAATGTTTCATAAACAATTTTATATCTGTGTAGCCTTGTTGTAATGATGGCACAACTTATCACATCATTATAGATTCTACAACAAGAAAATTTTCAGTGACTCTGTACAGCTCTACTGAATGAATTTGCTACATTTATGAGATTTGTGTTGCCTCCAAAACTGTACTATCAAATGGATATTTATGTGTGTAGATTTTTTTCCTATCTGAGCAGTTTCTGTGGATCTCTGTCTGAAAAGTAGCTCTAGACTCCATGGCCTAATGAAATTTCCAAACTTGTACTAATACCAACTTAAGGGGCCACCTGCAGTATATGAGATTATGAGATTCACAGATATAATGAGTGGGTGCCAAGGAAAAGTAGAGAAACTTTGACAAATATCCAGAAAGAAAAACAAAGATAATTAAACCAAGCAGTCTAGAACTATGGAAAGATCTGGTTCTGGCTCTTCCCCAGACTCAGACATTTCTGTGTCATGATAACCCAAGAACATGTGTAATACATTTTTCTTTTGTTTAAGTTGGTTGTGCTTGGATTCTTATCATGGAAACCAAAGGGCTATAATTAATTCATATTGGAAAGATGATGATGGTGAATCTGTCATGAACAGAGTTACCATTAGTCATGCAGGAAGTTTTACTGCCTTCCTTCAATATTAACAGTAATTTTAACTTAGTATCCAGCCCCTACAGCTACATCTCCCACTCTCCAAATCTTACATGAACAAAGTCAGAAGTGTGCATAGACTTTCTCACCCCATTTGATTAAGTGGCACTCCTCCTGGCTGCCACACACATCCCATCATTTTATTCTGTTGCCCCTAGTCACAATTGAGGCAGTTGCTCCTGGAGTAACTGCCTTCCCTCTTCAGATAACACTTTGTGATTTGCTCTCAGAGGTTTGGAGGAAATATGTTATCTGCCAACATATGCATCATCAACATAATGCAGAATGAATGGCTTACATACTCCAATGCTCTACTTACTCTCATTTTGCTACACACATGGACAGTGAGCCCAAACCTCCCTTATTTACAAAGTCTTTGATTGTGACTTGAATAGGAAGCATTTCCCAAGATTATCACACTTAAACACTTGGCTTTCAGCAGGAGGTGCTGTTTTGAGCAGTTATGGAGATAGATAGGACCTCAAAAAGGAGTAGGTTTCTAGGGATTGGACCTTGAGATTTATAGCCCAGTTCCATATCCTGATCCAGTAAGATGTATAAAGCATCTTCATTCTCTGGATCCCACAGCTATAAGCAGCCAAGACCACTATATCTTGCTGGTCACAATGGACAGTATCCTCCAGCCATAACCCAAAGTAAGCCTTTCCTCTGTGCCATTCAGTTTTCACCAAAACATAAGGGTGTAGGTAGTAGTATTACCATATTTAATAATAAGATTGATTGGTTCCAGGCAACACAGCTAGTATGGAACATCTGGAAACCATGTCCTTGTAGTCTTGATACTAAGGTCAGTTGACCATGATGTTTTTTACTCTCTTTGTAGTGAATCAGAAAACAGTTGTGAATCATCATTCCTGCCACAGGGCATTCGAAGGCATATAAGCTCTCATTTTGAGAAGCTATGATGCATGACAAATGAGAAGACTAAGACTAAGACTAAGAAGCATTTTCCCTCCAGATGCTTGGCAAGATTATGCCTAGATGGGATCTCCTGACCATTCCAGTACTGTTTTATTTCCTACAAAAATATCATTGTGTTTGATGGATTGGGGCAGCACATAGGGCAGGCATTAGCTTATCTCTGAATATAACCACTCTTTAGTGCCACCACATGCTGCATTGAGCCCAGGATGACAAATTACGGCCCCATGAGCACCTGACATCCCCTTCCAGTCTGCTGACTGCTTTGCTCAACCTCCATGGTTAGGGGAGGGATGGAACTTGGCAAACATCTCAGGAGACTACTGAGCAAGTGACTTTGAGACAAACAAGTGTTTATTTGCTCTTTCAATGACCTTAATTACACTCAGCAAGAGATTTCCACTTGAATAGACTAACAAGAAAACTAGAGAGTGAGTGGACACCCACAGCTTCACATCGGAAAAACTCAGCAATATAATTGCTCTGTGGATTTGTTTTCTGAATTCTACTGAGGTTCAAGTTCTGTTAGCCACAGACTGGAAGTAGACAAACATCCATCTGAGACTGACCTCATTATGGCTAATGCTTTTTGCCCCTCCCATCCTCTGGGTGCAGGACTCAATCCATCAAACAAGGGATACTGAAATAAATATTATCCACTGAAGCCTGGATATGGAAGGCATTTTGAAGATTATCTAGTGTAAACCCTAGCCCAAGGCTACCCAGATCTATCTTACCCTTGACAAGATCAATGTTTGGCTGAATTTCTCAGCAGACAATGAACTCAACTGCAGAGTCCTTTATCCCAACTACATAATGTGGGACATGGTAATGATATCTAGACTTCATGTGGAGACTGACTTTCAGATGGGATTCTTGATAGGAAAACTACATTGTTAGCCTTGCTCCTATTTCTCTGAACTTCATGACTTTGTGGAAAAGGCATATTTATCATACAGTCAGTTGGGATACTTCATATATGAAGGGCAAACCATGCCATACACCATGTCTGCTATTCAGGATATTTTCTATTCATACTGATCCTTTTTGTTCAGTTTTCTTCCAGCGTTCTGTCTATGCCTTGACTGGAAATATTTTTCCCTTTTTTTATTGGATATTTTCCTTATTTACTTTTCAAATGTTATCCCCTTTCCCAGTTTCCCTCCCTCCTGGAAAGTAGCATCTCTGGTTCTAAATATATAACCACGTATTTTATTTTCTCTGATCTCATCCTTAAGAGCTAACATGTTGGCAAAAGGACTGTGATTTGCTAATGACCATATTAAGTACACAAAGGCATGCTTTCACTACATTACAAGCTCTTTATTGCATTTTATATCTTCCTTTCCTATGCTCACCACTGGATCAGGCTCATAGAAGGAAATTTAAATACTTTCTGAAAAACCAGAGAGATGACACATATATTCGGTGCCAGAACACAGTGGCTCTGTCCTGAGCACTGTGACAGGTGCAGTGTTGTGCAGCAAGAGTCATCTCATGATGTAACTGTGTAGAAAAAAATATTATAATTATGTAAGTGTAAGAATATCCTTATTGACAGGCAGATTGACAAAGATATATATGTGACTTTCCAGACTCTTGCAGCCAGGTGAGGCCAGAAAGCCATTTCCTATGAAATGTGAGCCAGAAGATGTGTTTCTTCCAGGTTGACCCAGTGAAAAAAAATCTCAAGTAATTCTCCAGCCTTTCTGTCATAATGAGTGATCAAGTCAAATGCTGAAGTAGTAGATTCCCATTAACTTGGATCCTCAAGTGACTCCTAAGTGGAGTCATTCCCAATCAGTCTGCATTAGTTATGAATATAGGCAGGAAGCAAATATGCATTCCCCGTTGTCCCTAAATTTCACTTTACTACATCTTCAGTACCCTTAGCTTACCTTGACTACTGTGAAGTTCATTATCTTTTTTTAAAGGTGAGCTTCAGAGCAAGGAAGAACTGGGATGATGGTAAACATTCATAATTCCAGCACTCTGAACCCTGAGACAAGGGGATTGCCACTTCTAGGGCAAGCTGCATTACATAGTGGCAGACATAGTCCAAACAACAACAACAACAACAGCAACAACAACAACAGGAACAACAATAGCAAAAATAAGACAAATGCCTCCTTTCTAAAACTATCCCAATGAAAGGTCACCACTCAGATTTCCTAACTGAATCATGATATTTCATAACTCAGACTTGTGGTTTAAAGGGCAGGCCACATAGTGAGGGTCCAGAAATAAGAAGCACAAATAAATGGCCAATTAAAACCATGTGACCTTTATTTCCTAGGAAACTCAGCATGATTTTCTTTTCCTATTAGTATGGGTTTACAGTCACTTTTAACTTCTTAAGTGAAAAAGCCTGTCACCTTTGGCTTTGCCTACTTTTCAAAAACCATTTTCATTTTCCCTCTATTCCTTCTCATGACTCTTGCTCTAATTTGAATTTATTCCTAAACACTTTTTTACCACTGATATTTGAGAGCACATTAAAACAGGGCACAGAATAACACATATCTATTTAGCAGGCCCCTATGTCAGGCTCTTTGTTTCCATTAATTTATTAAGTTCCTCCTCTATTGCAGGAAGGGAATATAACCATTTTACTTACCAGTAAAGAAGATGTGGTGTGGTGTGTTTACCAAAATGACACAGGCACTAATTATTGAATCAATATTCCAGTCAATGAGTATTGGATTCCAGGTCTTTGTAAGAAGTCTCAGGATTCCAGGGCTGGTTCTTGACTTTGTTTTTAATCTATCTATATGGCTAACACTCATCTGTGGAACATCTATTACTTGAGTTATTAGAAACTAGAGTTTACCACTCATTTAAAAAATATTCACAGTCTTTTCTATGATCTGCTAAGTGTGTTGGTTACAAATCAGGGAACAAGTTGCTTGGATCCATAATTCACTAACTTTGAGGCTCAAGTCCATTTCAAAACTCTGAGAACTTTGATTCTGTCTTCTATAGAATGGACATAGGAGGACATTGATAGTAATGTCACAGCATTACTGGCAGAATTCCACAAGGTGCTTTAGATATGTTGCTCCTACCTGATTTAAACCATGGCACAAAGGTCAGGGGAATAAAGCTCAGTGAAGAGCATATTTGTCATGTAAGCATGAGGACTAGACTTTGGAGCCTCAGAACCTGTGCAAAAGCCAATAAGGTATAGCCAATACCTGTAATCTCAGCACTCTGAAAGCAGAGGCAGGGGTCCCAGGGAGCATCCAGACTGCATGGAATTAGTAAAATAAAATCCATACTCAGTATGATAACATGCCTTAATATATTAAATGGAAAGATACTGAAGAGGACACCTAATCTCAAATTTGGGCCTCCACACACGTGTAGATGTGAACCTCCACTCATATATATATATATATATATATAACCATACACCACAGATGCACATACATACATGCCATATTTTTTTAAGATACTGAGTTCAATTAGTGTGCCATTGTATGCATTGATATGTGTCATCCGTAAGGGTTATAAAGAAACCCACCAGCACCTATGCCCCCAAAGAAAAGTGACTCTCCTATCTCTAACAGCTATTAACTGTCAATTGCACTAAAATTAAAAAATAAAAAAAAAATAGTAAGACAACAATGCTAAGAGAAACATATGATGAATGGTTCTTGGGAAGTTGAGGGGTAGATAATGTAAAGATGCATTGTATACATATATGGAATTTTCAGGGAATAAATCTAAAAGTAACAATAATCTCATATGCCTAGAGAGGATCAAAGCTGTTACTTAGTAGATAAAATAAAGCCTTCAAGTGGAATGTGGTGAAGCAGAGAGACTGTAAAGACTGAGTTATGGTTAATTCCTCATGTTCCAGAATAGTAAGAAGCAATGGTGTGATAAGGACAGGCCTGTGCATATTCACTGATTAGCTTGTCTCCCCAACTTCAAAAGCCAATCTGGAAAGCTATCACCTCACACATATCTTACAACACACAGAAGACTAAGAAACTAGATGAAACAAGACAGGTCAAACTTACAAAATTCTGTCAATGTCATTTAGATATAAACTACTATAGAGAAAGTGAGAGTCTTTTTGGCGATTATCTATAGAGTTGGCAAGACAATACCTTCAAACTCACCTCCCTTATTTCCAGTCTGTTTCATTTAGGACAAGATTTTTTAAGGGTTTCCAATAGTCATTGCATTATTAGTAAAAAGGGCAAAGAGTAATTATATCTGTCCCATTGATTATATCTGGAAAATAAATGAGAGAACATAGGAAAGTGCTGCCAGACATGGCGGGAGCTTTTAAGGGCAGAATTATTACTCTTCTTTTAGTTCAGTTTGCATCCTAATATTTAGTAAACACTAACCTAACTCATTACTAATATTTCTAGGGCAAGAAGTTGTAGAGGCTAGACATTCAAGGCCATAGCAGAATGGGGACATTCATATTAAAATAGAGGTTCTTTCTCCCATGCATGTGTGTATCCCAGAACATGAGAATTTGAGGCAGGAGTCTTACAAATATAAGGCTATATTCACTTGGATAATAATACCATGTTTTAATTAAAATACTACTGGAATCAAGTTGTACTTTTTTCTTAAAAATTCAGTGAATCTAGAGGGAAAGATCAAAGCAGAACAATTTTTGATGTTTTGTTTGTTTTGTTTTTTTTTACAGAACTTTGAAATGCCACGTAGATGAATTGTCTGAGGATTGAAGACAGTAATTGAAAAGAAATGGCTTCCATATGTTCAGCAAGCACTAATCATTATTAATTGTTATTAATTACATTGTTGTTAATACAGTTTTTAATCAGCTGTGTCACTCTGCACATGGGACTTTTCTGAGAAAGACTCTCTCAGGCTATGTGCTTGTGGATACTGGGACAAATTGTTCCCAAGTCATAATCATTCAAGATACAATTTTTAAATTTGATCATGTGTAATTTGATGATGTGCAAGCAACAGCATTCCATAGATGCCAGGCTTTGAATTTTGATCTTTTCTGTGACTAGCCACTGATGAATGATCTTACTGGTGATGGAGAGTTAGCCACAGGTCTCAGACTGTCAGGTGTCCCAATGTCAAACATCTTATGGTAGAGTTGGTGGTACTATTCAAACATTACATTATATTGGAGATACAGTTTCAGACAATAAATTATCGCTTAATCTTTTCATTATTCTTATAATATCTAAAAATCTTAAACATTTACAAACATCTTTCTATTACACTTTTTAAGTTAAATTTTTAAAAATTAAAATATGTCCACATCACTTTTTCTGTCCTAAAAGTACTTGCCCACTCCCTCTCAAATTGACTTTATGGTTTGCTATATATAAATATATAAATGTATGAACACAGACTGCCAAGATAATTGAATGTGGTTTGTATCTATCTGATCTCAGGGCTGAACACTATGTATTAACCACTTAGGGGATACATTTTTGAAAAAGGCTAACTCTCCTTCTCTTAGTAATCATTACTTTCCTATAGTTCTTTTTCTAGGATTGAGGTCTCATGAAATTATCCCCTTCCACATTAGCATATCTGTAGACGTCAGAAGGAAATCATGCCTGATGCTAGAAACTTAGTCAAGTACTGAGTGATGGTAAGGTCATGGATCTCTGCAGTCACCTGCCACCATCAAGTTACTAGACCAGCATAATTCCTAACTGCATGCTACAAATTAACCTAATATTCACAGAGAAATACAGCTCTGACCCCCAACAAAAGACTTCTCTTTACACCAAATGGAGACAATTAGAGAAGCCACAGCATTGTTGTAATACAGACCTAAGTGAATAGTGTTGAACCTAGCCTCAGTGGGTACAGCTACAACAACAATTCTTGTTCCTAAGACTCAGGGAACTCTGAGGAATAAAGGATAGAAAGATTGTAAGAGTAATCTGAGCAAGAAGTCTTCTGAGAGATTGTTTCTCCTAGTATCTTAGTCAGGGTTTATATTCCTGTACAAAACAGCATGACCAAGAAGCAAGTAGGGAAGGAAAGGATTTATTTAACTTACACTTCCACATTGTTGTTCATCACCAAAGGAAGTCAGGACAGGAAATCACACAGGACAGGAACCTGGAGGCAGGAGCTGAGGCAAAGGCCATGGATGGGTGTTGCTTACTGGATTACTTGCTTTCTATTAGAACCTAGAACTACCAGCCCAAGCATGGCACCACCCACAATAGTCCCTCCCACCATTGATCATTAATTGAGAAATTACCTTATAGCTGGATCTCATGGAGGCATCTCCTCAAGGGAGGCTCCTTTCTCTGTGATAACTCCATCTTGTGTCAAGTTGACTGACAAAACCAGTCAGTACACCTAGAAATGACAGGAAAGCTACCCTCACGATACTTCAACATGTGGCTGCTTTTTCTGTTCATCTTGACATTATTTAAGGAAAAATATGAGCAATCAAGGGTTTCTATTCCAAGTTCAGTGTTATTTGAACTCACTGCTCTGTGAAGATTTTGAAATTTTAAATGAATTTAATGCTTACTAGATATTTATAACCCTATAATTGTATATCTTGTCACAACACTTCCTGCAGAAACCAGCTGAGGGATTTATAAGTCAGTAGTTAAAAACAATTAGCTTAAATTTGGACATGGTAGAAGTATTTTCAACATAAAGATCATTAAATATTAAAAACCTGGCTTCCTCTAACTGAAATAAAAGATCTGGTAGCTAACTTCATCCACCAGCCAATGGAAGTTCCTCAATAATAACTTAATAATGAACAGATATCCCGACATCTAACCATTACTCCAGATTGGAAGACAAAAAGTATCAGTTGTCAATAACAACATAATAATTCTACATAGTTGATGAAGTTTAAGAGTGTTTTTATTCTTTTACATTAATGTTGAAAAATAAAATTTATCTATGTAGTTTATTATAAAAATCATGCTTTTTTTGACACAGGGTTTCTTTGTGTCACCCTGGGTGTCCTTAGAACTCACTCTACACACCAAGGTAGCCTCAAACACAGAGATCTACCTGTCTCTGCCTACCTAGTGTTGAGACCAAAGGCATCCACTACTACCACCTAGAAATGTTATTCAGTTTTAAACTAAGACCAATAAAAACTGTGATATGTCTTATGTCTACTTGCCTAGATATTTTAGCCAGAATTGTACCATCAGTTCTGAGATGAGAAAAACAAGTCATTATTGTAAAACTTCACTATCATATTTTATTATATTATTATGTTTATAGTTTTCTCTATAAATTTAGAGAGAAACTTCACTTTCTCTCCTGTGACTCCCTGCCTTGAAAGTGTGCCCAACAGACATCTAGGCATTCTCCTAACAGTTATTTTGAATGATAGTATTAAATGTTAATATAATCATCATATGCAACATGTGAGCCTATGAGGAAAGTAGTTGACCTTGAGTTTGGAAGAGAATTTTACTTGAAGTTTTGAAAACTCTCCAAAAACCACAGGAATATCCCCGCTGGTTTGCTTTTCATGTTAGGCACGCACTTCCTGGGCTGAGAGAAGGAGGAATGGGGAAATTAGCATCTTTTATGCTTTTAACATTAGGCTGGTGCTTTGCACGCAGTAGGCACTTCATCTTTACTGCTGTCTATGTATATAACTATCAATCAATATTTCCCTTGTGAGAACTAGGAAAACTAAATAGTTCATGGAAACAGTAACTAGAAAATATAGTGGTGTGAGCAAAAAGAATGCAAAAATGAGAAATGTGTAGTAGATACTAAAAGAGACAAATGTATGTGCAAATCTATGCAAGTGTAGGTGAACATGTGAGTGTAAACATACATGTGTGTATGGTAGTGTGTGTATGTTCTCATGTGTGTATGTAGATAACCCCAATGCTATAGTTTGAATATAATTTATCCCCAGGGTTCATATTTTGGAAGTTTGACCTTCAGTATAGAAATGGAAGATAGAGGTGGAGCCTAGTAAGAAATCTTCCCAACAGTCATCTACTATGAGCACCATAGGGGGAACTGGTAAGAAAGCCTCACCTGACATGTACATCTATTACAATGTTTCCTTCCACATCCCCAGCTGCCATGAGGTCATCACTAGAGTCTGACTCTGCTCTAACTAAACATAGATTCCCAAGCAGCCTACCTCAAGTAGCTCATTGTAGTAACAAGGTGCAAAATTGAACATTCAAAACTAGGCTTCTTAGATTCTTAAATTGTTTAAAAAAGCATATATCAGACACACATTAAGAGCAACATGTTGCATTTTTTCAAATATGTCAATTAATTTGCCCCAAATCACACAGTAAACAGAGAATTGGTTATTTAAAGTCAAGTCTGTCTTAATTTGATGCTACTCTAAAAAGCATAAATCCAAATACGGGCCAATGTACCTGCAGTAGGGTTTTTTGTTTGTTTTGTTTTGTTTGTTTTCCTTTTATGTTTTCACAGTCCAGTCATTAGTCTCCTCCCAGTCCACCCTCCCAGAGTTCCTTGTCCCAATTCTACTACCCTCTGTCAACAAGAGGATGTCTCCAGCGCTCAACCCCCAGCCATACCTCCCCATTCCTTGGTATCTAAAGTCTCTCTGACAATACTCTTTACTTGCAGCATCTATCTCTCATCTACACCTAGGTATGTTAAAATCATGAATATGTTACAGATTGCTGGCAATAATTATGATTGTCAGTTAGTGCATGACTTGGCTAAATTATGAAAATAACGATGCAGCTAGAACAGTATGTTAAGAAAATCTGCTTTGTTGCAACTGGACTACAGTGATACAGAATATTAAAGTCGGTGAACCCCATTAGGAGCAAGGAGAGTAGACGTGCTTGTCCACTGGTGATTTGGGCGCTCACAGGAAGAAAGACATGCTTGGAACAGTGCAGCCAGCCTAAACTTCATAAAATGTATTGGCAAGAGTGCATACATGCTCTGAGCCCTGAGGAAAATAAAGCGTGACATGGAGACAGTATGTGAACTGCCCACACTTTTTATTGTCGTTGGTGGTGTTGGTGGATCCATGGCCTTTGCTTATTATAGTGAAGGGGTCAAGACAGGCTTTGGGTCACTGACTCTCAAACTGAAAGACAGGAGGAACCCACGAGCATTGCCGTACAGAAGGATGCTGTCTGGCATGCTAGAAAGTGTTCCCAAGTGAAGAGGGAAGAGCAAAAATAGAAGGAAAGGGGGGAGAAAATATCTGTAAAAATCAGTGCCTATATCAGACAACATCAATAAGTTAGTTGGACTTGTATGGCCAACTTACAACCTATGTAATGTAGATAGATATTATCTTTATTTTATAGACCTGACACTCAGATTCTCAGAGTTAAACAATACGGTCATCTAGATGCTAAATGATGGAGTTAGTTCAATATAAGGTGCTGTCACTCAAAAGAATAAAGGGTAGAGTTATTATATTTTAGTATTTTAAACATGAGACTTCAAATATTTATATCACACTTAGGGTTCATGAGAATTTTGAAGAATATATACTGGAATTCCTCTTTCTGAATTAAAAAAAAATCCAAGATTCAAAGAATATTATAGTCATTTTCAAAGCCTTGCTTATGGCTATGGTTTTAGGATTTGAAACTGGTATAGCTGACTCCCAAATCTACAGACTTTCTCTCCCCGTTATATTTCTCCCTTTGAAGATAATCTACTTCACCAGACAAGCTGGCATTTAAGCTTGGCATTCTTGAAGTTAAAGACTCAACCACGTGAGTGGCCTCAAAGCATTTCTATTATTAATAAAAAAATAATTTTCTCCCTTTCAACATTTCTTAAATTTCAGGTCCAGTATGTGAAAAAAAGGTTAAAGCAGCAGGTGGTGTATTAGAGAAGAGAAGTGTCTTTTTACCAAAGCATACTTTTGAAAAGACTGTCATTTTAGAAATATGAAGAATTCGAGAATTATAAAGCATAGACAGCTCAGAGTCTTAGCTTGGGGCATAGAAATTTATAATGGCAGTGTTATGCATACATGATACAATGTCAGGGACAAAAAGCAAGGATCATTCTCTGGCACATTGACTCCTGTACTTGGCAAGTTCAGTTAGAAGGAAAATACCACAGGAAGATAATGTGCACATTAAGCCCTAGACATGTTCATCTCATTTAATCTTTAGAACCTTAGGAGAGCTATCATATGCAATGAAGTTACTGGTTCCATCAACCATTAGTAAATGGCAAGGTGAGAGTTTGAACTTGACAGCAATGTTCTGCATTCAAAAATAAAAAGCATATCTCACTAAAGCAGCCATAAGGGTTGCTCATGTCTATGTTTTCTGTATCCACCAGATCACTTGGCTTGCATATTAAAATTGCAGCAAATTTATCACCAAGGTAAGAGAAGAGATGTGAAAACGTAATAGTGAATTAAAAATCAATTTGATAATTTCCTTTTCCTGGGTCTCTGCTTCTCTTTTGGAAAGTGTGAAGTGTGTGTGTGTGTGTGTGTGTGTGTGTGTGTGTGTGTACGCGCGCACGCTATAAGAAGGCTACGCAGACTTTCTTAGTGGCATGGATTGGGCTTACAGGGCACTTAGATAGAGCAAATCAGGAACATTTTATTCCTCTGTGGATGGACACTGTTTCAACTCTTGTCTTATGGTTTGCTGTTCATCTCTGGGTTAAATATTGCATCTATCTACACTTTGACTTCTTCAACTTTCAAACAGGAATATAAATATATAAACTGTGAATCACTGTTGCTTTAGAGGGTGAAAATATGTTGGAAATTCCCTGCACAGTTCCTGAGAAAACATGATTAACACATTTTACTGTCTTGCTTTCCTTTTCCAGATGGATGATATGATAGAGACCATTGACTTCTAGAGTGTAAGCCTCCTGGCCCTCGTATTGGTTTTTATTTTTCCTTCATAAGCAGAATGAGTGGGGCTAAATTTAGGAATGAGTAAGTAGACTAACTAGGAAAAGGAGGAGAAACCAGAGAAAGATTGTCAGCATAGACAGAATCTTACCTAATCACTTCCATTTGAGACTGAGCTGAGCTGCAAATCCCACTGCATGAAACCCAATTATTCACCAAAGAAATGTTTATTGGGAACTTGCTAAGAGCCAGGTCTTGTTCTTACTGTCAAAAGCAAATAGAAATGTAGAGCCTCAGTCTTCATGGAGCTAAAGGAAGAGACAGCAATACAAGTGTCAATTTAACAACTTTTTATTATTATTGTGTGTGTCCATGTGATGAACATCAGGAAGGGAGAAGGTCACCAGGAGGACACCAAAGGACAACTTTTGTGAGCCAGTTTTTTGCATTAACTGTTGATTCTGGGAATTGACCTTAGACTCTCAGGATTGAGTAGCAAGCACTTTTACCTACTGCTCCAAATATCTTCCAATCTATCTGTCTGTCTGTCTGTTTATCTATATATCTATCTTTATATTTTAATTTCAATGTAATACATAAAAAATGTGGTTCACAGGAAAACAATCAGTTGGACCCACCCTTAACTGAGTTGAGTACTGCCAGGAACAATAGGATAGGTGCTGCTCAGAAATATATATATATATATATATATATATATATATATATATATGTATGTATATACATACATATACACATACACACATATGTATACATATATTTGCATATATATGTATGTATATAAATATATATCTATACACACATGTAGGTGTTAAAGTATATGCATATGCATATACATATATATGTATATGATATATATGTGTTTATGTATTTGTATGTGTAGATGTATAAATTTCTATAATATATATGCATATATAGATATCTAGTATATTTGTATATTACAAATATATTACTACTAATATATGTATATGTATATTACAATAGGGAATGAAGTGACTATGGATGCAACTCTAGTTCCTTGTTCTGAGAAGTGGATGGATATAGATGAAGCTAGGATCTATTATTATTAAACCTTGGACAAACCAATGATACATGAATAGGATGGGGAGTGTCCTTGTGAGGGCAGAGCATTCTGAATATGTCTGATTCATTCAGTGATGGCTCACTTGGAAGATGCTGTAACCTCTCTGCTGTCATGTAGCCACCTGTTCTACCCAGAAATATTCTTTAATCTATCCCTCTTTCTTTTCTGCTTAGCCACTGCTTACTTATTAAAGCTATTCTTCCAGAGGTACTCTTCGGTAGATACTATGTACCTATAGATACCAGCAGTGTGTGTTGTCATGGTCCACATTGCCTCCCAATACCAAGTACTGCCACATTCTCATCCTGCCTTTGAATGCATTTGAAAGACATTTTTTCTTTTCTTCCCGAAACCCCACACAAAGGCTGAAAATTATACAAGAAGGAAGGTCAACGGCTAATGGAAGCAGTAGGAAAGGTAATAGAAAGCATCTTTCTTGAAGAGTTTATAAAGCCCCCAGCAGCTCAAAGAGAAAGAAAACCATGACTAGGGAAAACAGTTAAGTGTTTTAGGCCTGCCTCCTGTGGAAAACACCATAATTCTGTATTAACAATGCCATTACACACACACACACACACACACA
>JADRCD010185050.1:0-15469 GCA_019843815.1 Montemys delectorum | reverse complement strand
ACAGACATCCAATAAGTAATCCTGATATGTATGTGCGTTTCAGGGATTCAAATTTAAGTCTGTGCAAGTGTATAGCAAGTGCTTTATTCTCTGAGCTATCCTTCCAGGCCAAGCCAATAAAGATATTACCCCAATCTCATCAATGTACTGTCTCAATTTCACCATAAATATACTATACAAATCTCATCATAACATACAACATAACATGTAAAATGAATTCATTTTACAAAGTACTGGATTAGTAATTCTCAAAAAGACCCAGAGCTCACTGTCTGAGAAACTAATGATCACAGGAATTCCTACAAGACATGATTACAATAATGAAGTATGGTATGTTTTATGAAATTATAGGAAAGAGAAAGAAAACCTCATTGAATACAAAGTTGGTTCATTGTAACAATGTAATATGTTAATGAAAGATTACCAATGACTGAAAAAAAATGTGTCTATAGAACGTGGAAACTCCCTAATGATGATATAAATCTAAAACTGTTCTATGTAATAAGTGTTGTTTTTCCAGCTATTTTATTTCAGGTCTTAAGCTTAAAACTTATGTATTTTATTACATATTTATTACATTACAATTATAAATAATACGGATGTAACAATCCAACTCTGCTGACTTGCTCTTTCATTTTATTTTCTCTATCTTTTTATTATTATATTTTATTTTTTACTATTTAAAATTTATTTATTTATTCATGTTGGATATTTTATATATTTACATTTCAAATGTTATCCCCTTTCCAGGTTTCCCCTCCAGAAACCCCCTATTCCATTCCCCCTCCCCCTGCTGCTATGAGGATGCTCCCCCATCCACTCCCTCCTGCCTCCCTGCCCTGGCATTTCCGAACTACACATTAAGCCTTCATCTGACCAAGGGCCTCTCTTCCCATTGATGTCCAACAAGGCCATCCTCTGCTACATATGTAGCTGGAGCCATTAGTTCCACCATGTATACTCTTTCGTTGGTGGTTTAGTCTCTGGGAGCTCTGGATGGTCTTGTTAGTTGATATTGTTGCCTTTCCTATGTGGTTGCAAATTCCTTCAACTCCTTCAGTCCTTTCTCTAACTCCCCCATTCAAAGATTTTTTTAAATCTTAAATATATTTGATAATATGGTTACCTTCCCCCAAATGCTTCCAAGTTCTTACCACATCCCTATTCACCTAGCTTTAAGTTGTTTTTCACAAAACAAAAACTCAGTACAAGACCGCCTAAACCAAGAAAACAAAATAAAACCATATCCCCCAAAAACTCCACACTAACTCACATACACACACACACACACACACACACACACACACACACTGTAAGATCTATTATACATTGGTCAACTCCTGAACATGATGCCTGTCCTAAAATGACTGATATATCTGGTGTCATTCTATTAGAGAAGACTGATTTCCTTCTCCAAACAGGTATAAATTACTGTTCAGTTGTTAACCTTTACCCTAGTGACTAGGTTTCCATTATTTAAAAAATTATAATAAAATAAAATAAAACCTATTATATCAGTGTTGTTTTTTTATTAATTCTTTGTGAATTTAACACAATATATTTGGATTATCTTCACCTCTAATTTCTCTCAGATGCACCCTTCAATACTTCCTCTACTACTACTATTACTACTACTACTACTACTACTACTACTACTACTACTACTACTCTACTACTTCTGCTGCTGCTTCTTCTTCTTCCTCCTTCTCCTCTTCCTCCTTGTCTTCTTCCTTTTCCTCTTCCCTCTCCCTCTCCTTCTCATTTTCCTCCTACTATTCCTTCTTATACTCTCCTCCTGCTCCTTCTCTCCCTCCTCCTTGTTTTTCTTCCTTTGAAAAGACTTTCATTGGATATCTTGTTCCTTTGGCTATTACAGTCTTTTTGCCTTAGCTTCTCTGATGGTCCCCTAGTCTTGGTTGTGTGGATTGTGTTATAGATACCTTAATTGGGGTCAGGTACTTAGGTCTGCAGTTCAGAGACACTTAAACCACAAAGTTGAAGTGTAGGATACAATCAAATCATACTTGATTTTAAACCTGAAAGGACTATTTGGCTACTGATCATTGATCAAGGTAATATTTAGGCAGTGGCAATAAACACTCTTTTATAAACAGCATGGCAATGGAAACTTCAGTTACCCCTATGTGAAAACGTGTATTTTCCATCTTCCTGAATAACCTTGGAAGAGAACATTTCGTCAAAGTGTTCAATGAAAAACATTTACTCTGTCCAACTGCTTGGTTGGTATCAGACTATTGACATGAGTATCTACCCCAGTAACACTGAGTCTGAACTGCAAACTCACAGACGGTTGAGGTAGTAACTAGGCATCAACTTAAGAAACATATATGTGATAACTCCTTCTGTAGCAATTGAAGAATAGAGCTCTCAGGTAAAACAGTCATCTTTTGACCACAGTACTTCTAGCACATGTGTATGTGGTGTGTGTGTGTGTGTGTGTGTGTGTGTGTGTGTGTGTGTGTGTGTGTGTGTGTGTGTGTATGTGTGTGTGTATGTGTGTGACAGATTAAGTAAACTCACCTCAACCTAGTGGCAACACTTTAATTTCTGTCTCTTGCTTTGTGGACAAACTATAGTTTCTTCTCCCTGGGAAAATGACTAACCAAGATGAGATTTGCCATGGAAAGGATGACAACTGTCAATAATTGAGCTTTTGGGGATTGGAAAAAAATGCAATAAAAACTTTAAAGAGCCAATGTTAAACCATCTACAAGTCCTGTTGCTTTTCAGAGCTACATCCCCAGTAACATGTTGCTTTCATTTTCATCAGTATGATTCTCAACAGTTTGAAGTCAAATACTCAATTTAGAATTGATATTTTATGAACTGTCTTAAACTTTGTCTTGAAATGTTGCTCTCTAGAAGACAAAACGACACAGAAGAAAGATAATGTTATTTCCTACAGGAAAGATATTAGTCTTATTACAACTAGAAAAAAAAACACCAGGTTCATTATCTAGAAATGTGAATCACATTGTGAAACACTGGATTTAGTGAAATAGAAACTTTTTTTTTCTTGACTGGAGCATGACATTTCGGAATGGGATATCCAATCTACTAGTCTGAGAGTGCTACATGGTCCATAAGGTGATGGTATGGGTGAAGAGCATTGTTTCCATGCAAATACTATATAAAATGATTTACCATTAAGTGTCATATAAAACCTAATCTTGGCTCAAACCAGGACCTGCTTAACAGGCAAGAAGAAAGAATGGTCCCCACCATAAATCTGGCCCTGGAAAAGGTCGAGACAGGCATGATTACTTGTAAAAGCTGGATTTTTGCCAATTAGCCTAAAAATGTCATCTCACTACTCTTAGTAATTGTACCTGGATTTTCCTTTCCAGTCACACAGAGAACACTTCTCAAAGAAAGTTTTATAACTGTCATATTCAGCAGAATATATCTACGTATCATTTAAAGGTTTGTGTTGGTACTTCAATCCCAACAAGAAGCCATGTTCATCTAGACTCTCTGGTTAGTCTCAACCACACTGTGCACGCAAGCCTGTAATAGTAAACAATGCCAATTGTAAGCCATTGTAAGCTTTAATATTCCATTGTGAAATCAAGGACCCCTTTACTTGCATGTTAATAAATAAACTTTCCCTTAATGCGTTGTCTTTTTAAATTATAACATTTTATGTGTCATCTTAATCCTGAATATTTTTCTAGGTCAGCATTGACTTTTATGCTTCCTAGAATGAAAATTACAAACCTAACCTGGCTGGATCGGTACTCAGTTCTGATTCAAGACAGACAATGGGGTATGTGGATATGTCAGGCAAACTAAGATATTTTTCTGGCTCTAATTGCATTGTACAGAACAAAGGTTGCAATTTCATGGGTTGTTCTGTACCCCAATATGAGGCAGAAAAAAATTTAGATCACAAACTGCCTGAGGTGAGCAAAATTATGGTGTTTCAATGTAAACAGAATGTTTTGAAAATTCCCTACTCTAACATTACAGTATAGTCTGTCTGATGTGAAACTTCTATACTGTATATGACAAAATATGTCAGATATCTCATTTTGCTTCTACTGTGTAAACAATGACCCTAAATATTAAAAACAGATCACTTAGAGCCCTCAATTTCTTCATCTGTCAATTTTGAAAAATAAAAAATGGGAAATTGAGGCTATATTAACTGCCTTGAGAAATTACTAACAGGAAGTAAACACACAAAAATAGGTAAGATAGATATTAGACTGGCCCACAAACACACAAACCATAAGATGTGTAGCTACACACTGGACATGCATAGAGTTGTACACATTGGGAAAGAGTCAAAAATAAAGGGAGATGTAAGAGACTATGAGGCTCTGACTTGCATGATTGTAGAACACAAGCACCGGAGAACGGACAGTGTGGATACTACCTGAAGCTTGACAGGTACAGGATACTAAAAGATTCAGAGCATCGCTTCATATACAACAACAGAAAAAGACAACCCAGTCTTGGCAGTTTCTGTGGCAGCTCAAGAGAAAGAAATCTTCAATTTTACTCCATGTAATGGACTGGATGAGACTTGATAATGTTGCAGAGTGCAACCTGCTTCATAGAGTCTATTAATCTCATCTGAAGAATCTCACAGATGCTATTTTACAGACTAGTTTTACACCTAGTGGACCAGTCAATTTGCCACAAAACAAATCAACATCATCTATAAGAGGCACATAAGATGAATGTAGTTTCTATTATCTGTTTAGTGACAACTCAGCTTACTTCTAATATCACTCATGAACACTCATCACTATCTTTCAGATTGATGAATGCAGACTTTTAGAATGGATAAACATTATTACAAGAATATGTGATAATGATACATACAATTAGAATTCAGAATTGTTCATCTTTTTTAAAATTCAAACTGAGAAGGCATAAAACAGAGTACATAAGACTCCTCCAAAATGATAGAGCTTCCAGTTCACTTCCATGCCAACGTACACATTTATATATAACCACGTGTGAAGTGTCTATGCCATTTTTTCCCTGAGAAGTTGAGTAGGTGGCATATATTTCAACAGCTCATCTCTACCAAATGAGAGCTATAATGTATATTTAAAGATGATGTCAGCTTTTCTAAATATAATTTTCAACTCTGCGTGGAAAAAAATAAACTGCAGAACTGTAATAATCAACATATAAATAGCAGCCACATCTTTGCCATACAAATTTGGATAGTGATATTATGGAAGAAGACTATGAGAAGGAGCCTTCTGTCCCCACCCTTTCTGCTAACCAGGGAACAGCTGGGGTGGATGACATTTTTAGTTAAAGCCAGTTTGGAGAGGCTCTCATTCCATGGAGATAAGCTAAAGCTTCAAAATGAAATAATCCAAACCTGCCAATGTTTGATTGGTTTGAATTTGGAATGGTGGTATTAAATGCTTGGTTTTCTCACAGTTTGGGAGACAAACTGCACAGCTTTCCATTGCCCTTTGACTGCTAACAAATGAACCTATCAGATCTCTTTTGCATAATCATAGGCGTTTTCTCCACAACTTACTGTTCCGACGAGACTCAGAATGAATCCACTGAGACAATGATGTGTAATGCTTCCTCATCTCTCACCAAGTCTTGTAAAAAAAAAAATCCTATTTAAATTTGATATATCACATTTCTGACTCTTCAGAGGGTAGAGATATGCACTGGAATTCCCACACAAAGGGGGCTCAAACATGACCATCTCAGCATGAAAACACCAGGAACCAGAAGGAAAGACTTCCATTGAAAGATGATTAATTTTAAGATTATTCATTCCTGTTGTCATGATGAAACACTCTGACCAAAAGAAACTTGGGTGAGGAAACAGTTTATTTCAGTGTACTCGTGATAGCCCATCACTGATGGAAGTCAGGGCACAAATCTAAGTAGTGGCTTGTAGAAACCATGGAGGAATGATGCATGTTGGATCCTGGCTAACTTATGCTCAGCTAGGCCTTTCTATATAGCCAGGAGAGTGTTTTTAATGTTAATTAGTGTTTCCTAATGATGCAGCCCTTTAACACCTCATTTTCTGGTGAACATCAGCCATACAATTACTTTTGTTTCTACTTCATAACTGGGAATCATAAAATCTGTGTTTTCTGATGGTGCTAGGTGTCCCCTGGGGAAAATTCTTATGACCCTGAAGATGCTATGACCCACAGGTTGAGAACTATTGTCCCAGGACCACCTGCCCAGCAAGTGCTGCTGTCCACAGGGTGTTAGCCCTTCCTGTATCATATGACAATAAAATCATTCCTTATCAGATATGCCCCATAGACCAATCTGATTGGGGCAGTCACTCAATTGAGACTGCCTTCTGAGGTGACTCGAGGCTATGTCAGGTTGAGTGTTAAAGCTAAATAGGATCTTGGAAAGGTTTTTATATGGCAGGAGTTACAAGCATCTGATTCTTGACTATATGAGGCCCTGAGACAAATGTACTTGGAACAAGACAATAAGGAATTACTTAAAGGTTGTGTGTCCATAAATGTTCTAGGCACAACCCTTCTTGTTTGATTACAGAGAATATTAAATTTAGTATACTGAAAGGAGCTTTGATTGGAGTTGACACCAAAGAAAGATCCTCTTCTGAAGGGTGGATTCTTTCCTTAAGAAAAAAAAAGTTATTTACATCAAATACTTCCTGGACTCCTGGTCCTCTGCTCACAGAGGCCATCCTGCCTTCCCTTCCCCTTCCTTTCTTAGATGGTATGGCTTCCCTGAAGTATCAAGTCTCTACCCAAGTAGGTACATCCTCTCTCACTGAGGCAAGACAAGGCAGTTCTGTAGTTGAACAGATACCGCAGTTAGGCTATAGATTCATGGATAACCTCTGTTCTAGTTGTTGGTAGGACAAATGGAGACTGAGCTGCATGCCTGCTACATATGTGCTGGGGGACTCCAGTTCAAACCCACGTGTGTTCTTTGGTTGGTGGTTAAGTGTCTGTGAGCTCCCAAAGGTCCATGTTATTTGACTCTGTTAGTCCTTCTGTGAGGTTCCCATCACCTTCAGGGATGTCAATCCTTCCTGCATCTCTTCCATAAGAGTACCTGACCTCCATCCAATGTTTGACTGTGGATATCTGCACCTGTTTTAATCAGCTGCTGGGTAAAATCTCTTAGAGGACAGTCATAGTAGGCTCCTGTCTGCAAATATAACAGTATCAATAATGTCAGTGATTAGTATTTGCCCATGGGATGATTTTCAAGTTGGGCTGGTTCTTTATTGACTGATCATTCCTTCATTTTCTGCCCCATGTTTGTCCCTGCATTTCTTTTAGTTAGGACAAATTTGGGGTTGTTTGTTTTGTAGGTGGATTGGTGCCTTTATCCCTCCATTGGGGAGTCCAGCCTGGCTATTAGAGATGGCCTCTTCAGGTTCCATGTCCACTCTGTTAGGCACATTGGTTAAGGTTACCCTCATTGGCTTTTAGGAACCTCATTTATCTCCAGTCTCTGAGACTTTCTAGAGACTACCCCGTACACACCCAAGCCAGAGACAGGGAAGAATGAACGGAGTGATGGAGGATCTGTACTCCATTCTTTCTTTTAATTTGGGAATTAATGGGTTTGGAGTGTAAACATAAAATACCATGTGTTTAATCAAACCCACACTGTTTTGGTCTAATGCTTGCTACTTTTGCTGAGTTACATTTTTATCCTATGATTGAAGTAGAAATTTCTGCTTTTTTTGGAGACTCTGTTGTGTCATGTGAGGTATTTTCTGGAAACTATCTTATGAGAGAGTTTTGTTTGTTTATTTTGTTTGTTTGTTTGTTTTAAGCAGAGCTGTGGGAGAATGTTTTACTGAGAACAGAGAGGTGGTGTTTTGGGGGAAGCTGCCTGGGAAAAGGGCATACAGTGTTTAGCACAGTGGATGCCTGAGAGGACATGTGATGTTTGGAAAGTATATGAGTATAACTTAACAGGCAGGGGATGGTGCCTTGGCATTTGTTTGCCTTGCCACTTTTTGCTGGTCTTCATTGGTCTCCACTCACGACACTTTGGCATTGATTTGCGTTTGTGTTGCCTTATTCGCTGATAATTACTTGTGACTTCATAGAGAGAAACCCACAGAGAACTTCAGGTGCGTTCTGTGGACTTGGGCCCACTGGCCAAGCCTCATGGTTTCTTCTGGATTGAACTCCTATTGTGGATTCATGAATGGTGTTTGCAAGTGGATCAAGCTACTGCTGCTAATTCATGTGACCTGAACTGCCTCCTATTTTGCCCTATTAACCTTTCCCTTCCACAACCTCTGGTAGGTGGTGGACTAGAATGGAGATTAAAGTATTTAAGAACCCTCATTAAAGTAGATTTTGAAAAATATAAGCCTACATGTGAGAGTTCTGTCATTTTTTCCCCCAAAATGAACAGCAGCATCCCTACTTATCATCATAAAGACACCCTAGTGCTCATGCCACCAATCCAATGTGACTCCATTTTATTTCTTATCACTTGGGCCTACCCTTTTTCAATAAGAAATTAGAAAGTTAAAGTTAAATACACAGAGACTTCGAATATAATTGTCATTGAGGTTTTACTTTTCTTATAGGGATTGATATGTTTATGGCCCCAGGCTAGATTTCCAGTACCCACATGTGGGCCTGCATTTCACATTGTTGCTGAGGTATCAGAACATTGCTCAAAGAGGTAAAATGTCACCTAAGATAGGGGCCTCAGTCCATGTTTCTCCAGATAAGACTGTAGTTCTCAAACTTCTGATCACCCAGACACCACAAAGTGTTGATTATAGGGGCCAAAGGCCTGAAATTAGCGTGGGATGGGGTGGAGGCAGAGAATCTAGCTTAACTAAGGGTAAGTGCCAGGAATGAGGTCTTCTGAAGAGACTTAGGGTAGGCACCATATGATGAAGGCCTACCTCTCACAGAGGTTCTTAAGAGAGGAAACAATTCTTGCTTGTCTTGGTGGAAAAGGATGGCTATGACTTACTCAGAGTAGACCAGAGTTTAAATACCTTTTGCAGGAAGGAATGCATTGGAAGGGAAACCTATTATCTAAACCTTTTGGGTCCATTAACCTACCTCATTAGCATGGAGAGCTCTGGGTTTTTAGGCTATGTAACAAGTTGTCATGGCCTTCTTCTTGGGGTGTCGTGGTCACATGATCTAGGACAGGAACGTGGTTGAGAGTAGATTTAAACACCTACTGTTCTCAATTATGAGAATTACTGAGATTCTTTAATCTGTTCAATCTTACCAGTTTTTCTATCTGGTGCCATGGTTCCACTTGCCCCAAAACTACACAGAGGAATTTTAAGGGTTCCTGATTTAAAAACTTCTCCTTCAAGTCCTTCAAGATCTTCTTCTCAATTTCACCCACCCAACTTATGCTCTTTCTCAATATTAAGCAAAAACCAATACAACAAACTCTCCCCAAACCATGAAATCAAATAAAATACACCTAAAATAAAAAAAAAAATTTAAAAAATCAAACAAAGTACACACACATACACTCACACATAAAACAAAAAAGTAAATAAATAGAAATGAAGCAAGCAAACAAACAAAAGTATGGAATTCATTATATATTGATCATAGACTCTTGAACATGAGTCTTATCCTGGAGTAGTTGATAAATCCAGTGTCATTCTAATGGATAAAATTGAAGTATGTCATAAAATATGTTTAAATTTAAATTTTCTTTAATTTATAAAAAGAAAAAAAGAACTCATAAGTTTTTTAATGGGACTTACAGAAACTGAATATATGAATAGTTTGTTATATAGCAAATGCACAATACATCTGATACATTTTAATACTGTTTTGTTCGACTAAAAGGTAAGAGGTTAGATATTTGAACCAACCTGAAGCATTATTCTGAATATATATATATATATATATATATATATATATATATAATAAAATGGCACAGAAATGTTCTGATAAACAAGTTATAATATCAATTAGGTATTGATCTAGACAATTCTTAGACTCCTGACATTGTCATAGTTTAACTTCTAATTTTATTGTCCTACATAAAAAATGATATTGACTCACAATATTTCTTAATTTTGATCATAACTTGGGAGGATTCCTCAAAATGTGATTTTAGTTTGAAAAATTCATCATCATCCTAGAATCTCTTTGTAAGAGCATCCAACCACAGCCCTAGGTTTCTGAGAGTAAAATTAACAATGACAATAATGAAAGACTGAAGTAAGCAAGAGAATCTTCTTACATTAGAAGTTCAAAGTTAACTGTGCATTCTGAGAAAAAGTACCTGAAGAGGGTGCTTGTTTTATAAATATGTGGCTGTGTTTATGGGCAAAGAAGTGTGTTGTTTCCTTGTGAAACTTTTCACCACTTATTTGTACAAACAATAAATAAACAAAGACGCCCAATAAAGAAAAGTTTGTCAGATGCACTCATAATAGAAAATCATGTTTCCATAGGAAAAAGGTTTGAAGACTAAAGCCGTAGTAAGAGATCCACACTAGGGAGATGGTCTGCGGAAGAAAAGGTCGTGTGCTTACCCTTTAGTACCTCAAGGCAAATGCTAATTTTATTTTTAAAGAGGTCTAAATAAACTTGGTTCAAAAACCGGAAGGAAAACTCTCAGTAGAGTCAGCAATTTACATTCTGGAACATCTAGGGAAACTTTAGTTTCATAGTACACATCTACAACTTTAAGAATATAAGGCCTCACTATCCCTTGACACTTTTCACTTTTCTTGGGTTGGTGTTAGTCTTCTGTAATAGAAAGGATGCCAACAAAAAAACTAACACCCAACTCCAAGTTTGAGACATGAAAGTGTTCAGTTCATAAAGAAACTCATATAAAAGTCTTACAGTCTTATTAGACAAAGGTTGGATTATGTGATCATTCTAGAACCAATCATCAAAATTCAGAATGGAATCAGTTCATTCACACCCTAGATTCAAACTGGGAGATGGAAGAAATTCCTTCTAGAACAGGGAGAGGAAAAAGTTGATATTCATCAAATTAAAAAAAAAATACTTCAAATTGGCAAGGATGGGCTTATATTTTGAAGGGGTTACTAAGTGTTTTAGATAATGGTAGAGTCATGGAAAGAAACCAATCTTTGTTGATTTTCATTCTTTGAATACTGTCCTATCAAAGAATTCAAGGCAAACATTTTAATATGTCTGATTCAGTTTCTAAGAGGGAGAAGAAAATTTAGTGTTTGTGCTGTTAATTGTTTACAATATATTTTAATAGAATATTCTCCTGTTCCTAAAAAAAATGACAATCCCCAGAGTCCTAGTAACTCAGTGGGTATACCTACTCAATTATGTATTTGGCTCACTTGCAGTCTGAAGTAATCAGGTGTAGTCTGGTACAGACTGGCACAAAGGAAAACATATATGAGTGAACACACCCAACAATGTGCCTCATGAGAAAAAATATTGTTCTCTCAGTGCTAATAAAAAACAATCAGAATTTTAACATTATCATGTCACATTGCTGGAATACAGAGGATTGGGATATATAGCACACTGAGTGAGGTAGAATTCAGGAGGTTAAAAACTAGGCATGTCTAAAGTCAGGACGTGAGAAGGAAATAAAAACATTTTAGCAGATGGGGCTTCCAGAGATAACCCAGAAAATAAGCAGCCATCCAGGAGGGTCATATAGATATTAGAGTCTTGTCAAGGTAATGAAGACAGGATAAAACTGAAGGCATGAGCTTCAACAGTGGGGAAATTTTCAATATCAGCTTTTGAGTAATAGATACTTTCCTGCTCTATGGCTGTTTGTGGTTTTGATTTTTCACTGTTTGTTCCAGTTTTGGAGGTGAGCTTAGTAGTAGCATATGTTTATGACTGTGCGTCTGGTGAGTTGATTAGAGAATAGGGCAACACAGATGATATTAAATGAGGGCACTCCATTGACTCCTTCCTATGTATCAGACACTCATGTAATTAGAGCTCCTGGTTGATAGGTTGCTCAAACCTCAGTTTACCTATCATGTTACACAAGTGGGTTCCCATGTCTGTTAACTCTGCCTCATTTGTAAAATTGCTATGATAAAGCATATTATTATTTACCAATTATAGTCTATTGACTTGTGTATCTGACTGTCTCTCTAAGATAGTAAGAACCACTGTTCAAACATTGTTGGATCCCAAGTATCTAAAGTATTACTAGGTATAGTGCTTTGTAATTTTATGATTTTATTTTAAATGTCAAATACGTTAGGGTGAAATCATGACACACAACAGTACCATGGTGACTTGTGGGACAAGAATCATGTCCTATATTCTTCCTGTGCCAAATGATTCTAGATCTTTGGAACTTTAGTCATGAATTCTAAAATATTTAAATCTGTGATTGTCATTTCCAGATAGATATTAGTTTTTAGCATTTCTTCTAGGCACTGGCCCACAATTACCTGGCAACAGCCAAGTGTGCCTGACTGACTATAAAAGGGCCTGCTTGCCCCCTCCTTGCCCTCTTCTCTTGCATTTCTTACTCTATACTTCTCTTCCCTCTCTGTACCATCTCTCTCCTTTCCCCTCCCCCTTTGTTCATGTGCTCATAGTCAGCCTCTACTTCTCTACATTCTTTCACTCTCTCTTACTCTCTCTTTCTGCCTTTCTCTGTCTCTACTAACCCCTTAACTCCCCTCCCCATGCCCTAAATAAACTTTAGTCTATACTATACCACTGTGTAGCTGGTACCTCAGGGAGAAGGGATGCCTCAACATGGGCCTGCAGAGACACCCCTCATCACCCACACCACACCACCAGACCTTCACCAAACATATCCTTGGCTTCATTTTCTTATTTATAAAATATAACATTAGTTTTTAAAAAAAAGTATCTTAAACAAAAGATTGTGAAAAACTAACTATGACATTGTATATTTACAGAGCCTTCTACATAAGATGGTCTCATGTCCCTCATATTGAGAATAAAAAAATATGAGAATCAAATGTCTACATCTTGAGACAGATCATCTCATTTCATATATAAGGTTAAAAGATCCAGGCATTATCCATATTTTCTCAAAACATCTTGAAATTTGCCTTCCCATAACTGCTTGAAATCATGTTTCTACCCATTGAGCATTATATGTTTAAAAAAAGTGAAGAGGTAATCCTTTATTTCCAAGTTTGTTTCTCTAGTCACTTTAAAATCTTCAAAAGAAATAGATTAGCATTTTTTTCTTCTCTATTCTGTTGACATGGTCAGTTGGTGTGACTGTCAGCTGTGCATTTGTGTATATTGTAGTTTTGTAGTTTTGTGTATGGTTTTATTTATTTTCGTGGTTGTTTGAGTGTTTACTTTTTAGTTTTAGTATATAATGGCTCAGAATGCTTGAAATAGACTCTATTTTGATTTACACTGTCTGCTTCTCCTTCTTTTGCTTCCATGCCTTATTCTGTTCTCTTCCATGTCAAGACCCTTCCATCTCTTCTCTTTTCTTTAAAGTCTACCAAAGATTGTGAGTTCAGTGGCTGAGACCTAAATAATGTTCAAGAAATACTGTCTGTTAATATTCAAGTTGGAGAATAAAAGAGTAGCTGAAGGAAAAACAATATGGTGGTCTTTGGCAAGTACTTACTTATTTATTTTTTTTTTATAACTTCCACCAAGTATTTGGAGACTAGCCATCCTCCGCTGTCTGCCAAGTCTGTTACAGCCTTGATAGAGAAATTCTGCAGCAGAGGGGGTTTAGTTAATAAGTCCAGGAGGAAAGAACACAAAATCAGGAAGCAGTAGGAGAGGGGCCCACAGGAGATTGTTAGCAAAAGTTGACATCCTCACATATAATAGGCAAAAACAGCCCACGGGAGACAGCAGGTTTTTGATTCCCTTAATTTAGTTCCCAGTAAAGAAAGTAACTGGCCATTAAGGAAATTATTCTGTGGTTAAACTGGTTTGGTAGAATAGTAAATCTGGTTAGGTCAGCTCCTTGTTAACTGGAGTGGTCTCGAAGCCTGGCATAGAAACAATGAAATAATGAAGACATAAATTGCTCTTTAAAACCAACCCCCCCCCAAAAAAAATATTGGCATTAAAACAAAGAGAAGTTAATGTTGAGATTTTTAAAGGTGTATGTCATTTTAAAAGTGGTAATGACAAGTCCTACCTGCTTGGCTTTGCTCCTTCTGAGGAGGTTCACCTTGGCTTTGTGGATAAGACATTTCCATGGTCCCATACATCATGCCTTAGACTAAGCTTCACTGGATCCCTGCTGTGACGCAGTGCCTGGTGATAGCCACCTGGAAGAAAATGATGCTTCCTTTCTTACCACTGTGCCTAGACTGGTCACTTCTATGCTTGAGTTCTTTAATGGTGGAAGGCTTGTGGTTTCAGTAAGTGGCCTCCTTTTATTTCATCATGGTTGATACTGACTTATGAGCTCAGCTCCTAACCTCTTCTGACATGATTGCTGTGCATGACTGCTCTCTGTGGAGATACCTTTACCATCTCCTTCAAGGAGGTACCTTAAGAAAATGATTTTAGGGCTGGCGAAATGGCTCAGCGGGTAAGAGCACTGACTGCTCTTCCGAAGGTCCTGAGTTCGGATTCTAGAAACCACATGGTAGCTCACAACCACCGGTAAAGAGATCGGACGCCCTCTTCTGGTTCGTCTGAAGACAACTACAGAGAATTACGCTGCAGCAAACAGGGCTCGGGGCAAGCCAGACCCTGATCGAGAAAAAAAAAAAAAAAAAAAAAAAAAAAAAAAAGAAAAAGAAAATAATTTAAATAATTTTAATAAAGTTGAGGAACCTTTTACACCCCTCCCCTTTTTTTATCCTTTCTGAAAAGGTCAGAAGGATCTCTGACTGATCTCTTTTGCATTCTTTTGTTGATGGGAATTTTCAACACAGAGTTATTTCTTCCATTTTATTCCCAGACTTCTTAACTTAGTCTAAGCTTGTAGCAGTCCATCACTACCCAATGAGTTTAGTTTTCTAACAAGCATACCTGATTTTATATAGATTTATATATTTTTGTCCATAACTTCAAACTATTTTTATAAACATTACTTTTCTCGTAAGAACATTTTTTTTTTTTTTGGAGTAAAGCTGGTGAATTCCACAATTGTCACACAGGTTGACTTTGATTACTATTCCCAAAGTCTCTCTCTATTCCAAGACCTGTCAGTGATACTTAAAAGGTATACATGTGAATTTAGGGAGGAGCAAGACAAACCTGGCCTATAGGCAATAGACAATAAGAGAATGTAAGGGAATGAAGTTGAGAAAAACAGTTACAGGAAAGACATGTGGATCTGAAATTACAAAAAGTTGATTGTATCCTGGCCAGTGCATTTGGTCAAAGCATACAGAGTAGACAGACACCTAGCAGAGAGAGAACAGAGTTCTGGAGGCTGAAGTGTAGGCTAGATAATTCAGCATTGAGGAAGGATAAACAAGACAGACTAAAGAAAGGTCAGGTTACAAAAGATTCTCTCTGTCAGAGTATATTAGTTTCCTTTCTATTGCTATGACTTAGGA